>CABFOQ010007837.1:8292-19041 GCA_900660455.1 Gephyroberyx darwinii
CCATCCTCTATCCATCCTACTCACAAGCCCTGCATGGCTCGGTTCCTCCGATCCTCTAATGTCCCAGAATCCTCCCTGCCCCCATCCGCTGGCCCCCCACCATCCGCCTACCCCACCGACCCTCAGACGGGGCACCCTTCCTCCTCCTCTTCCTCTGCTTACCCGCCGCCCCCACCTAGAGATCGACTGGGACCTCACCCCTACCATCCCCACCCGGGGCAACCTCAGTATGGGCCCCTGACCCCGGCCCATGGCGTCTACGCCCCCCTCTATGACAGCAGGAGAGTATGGAGGCCTCAGGTGAGATTTATGTTACTGCTGATCAAACCGTGTTAATCATATTACTGTCTATTTTGATTATTACGATGATGATGATGATGATTACTCCTACAGCTGTACCACAGAGAAGATGCCAGGAGTAACTCACTGCCCCCAGAGGTGCTGCACTCCTCTGTCTACCAGCCTCCACTCAGGGAGAGATTCAACTCTCTAGATAGCAACTACTGTTCTGGGGCAGAACACCGTGCAGGGCTACACAGGGTAGGTGGATGAACACACATCACAGACCTGGGCTACTAGAAACCAATCACTTCAGCTTCAGACACCAATCTTTCACTCTGAATCAAATGAACAAAGCTAAAAAATGTGTTTATAACTGATGCAGGTCTGCCTCACACCTGTGCCTACGACTTCATTGCTGTATTCATTTGAGCAACATTTCCTTTCCTTCATCTTCTCTTTACACCCACATATTATCTCACCTCTACCTTCCCGGTGAGCTATAGAGCTACAGTATGTATCTTCCACCTCCTCCATAGTCCTCCTACTTCATACCCAAATATGTCTCTGCCTCCCCCACGCCTCCCTGCTGTCTCCTGTTCATAATCATCTTCCAAATCATTATCAGCTTCAGTACTGCAATACACAGTCATCTTTTTGAGACAGCGTCGTTCGCCAGTGTTGCATTTGGATAGGCATATGGGACAAAGTCTATTTACATTAAATAGTGCAAGGAATAAGGAATAAAACTGTAGTGGAAAAAAATGAAAATGAATCATAATTGAAAATTGCAAATAACTAAACCTGCCCAGCTATATTGCCTCAAAATGTTGCCTGTGTATTGTGTAACCAATAATCAGGCAACCAGAACCCCTAAACTTTATATCTTCTGTTAAGACACAACTGAAAACTCACTTAATAAACTTGAATTTAACTAAAAAGAAATATTGCTCTAAATAGAAATATTGTTCATGTGTTTGTTGGAAGTCCAATCTGGTCCCTGAACTTCAGTAGAGAGTGGACCGGCATCATCGGTTCTCTTTCATGGCTCCAATGTGACGGTGTGTTTAATGGTCCTCTCACTCTCCCCCTCACCTCCCTCCTTCGTCAGGACTATGGCCGCGTTCCTCTGGGCTATGAGGATCTGTTCAGAAGGAAGCAGGAACAGTGGACGCATCATCATCACCATCACCACCATCACCATGGCAACACCAACAGGCCCTCCCAGTCCTCCCCCATCTTCACCATTGACTTCGGAACTGAGGTAGGTGTGTGTGTGTGTGTGTGTGTGTGTGTGTTGTGTGTGTGTGAATCCATCACAGGACACGGAGAGAGCGAGTGAGAGAGAATACACACACACACACACACACACACACAGTATTATAAAACAGGAATATGTCAGGGAGGGAGCGTCTTTAATAGCATCCATAGATACTCCATCGTGATACTAGTTCATTTATACTCTCTCTGCAACCCTGAAACTGAAAAGGATTAATTGCTTGTTCAGTTTACGGTGTTTGTCTGTGTTGGATTTAATTCCTATCCCAAAAGCTGTGCTGCTGTTGTGTCCAATGCTATTTAAGTGGGAGATAGTTGCTTAGCAACTGTGGAGGAAGATACCATAGCAATGCACAATCACAGTACTTGTGTGTGTGTGTGTGTGAGAGAGAAAAAGAGAGACAGAGAGAGAGAGAGAGACTTAAACAAGGAGTTTCAGTTGAGTAAAGCTTTGTTTAATAGCATAGCAAAGAGATCGCTTCATTTTCGCTTCATCAACTCTTATGAAACACTATTCCTATGACCTTTGGGAATATGAACATCTCTCTCCCATATCTAGGATGAAGAGAAGCAAGAGGAAGTTTTACCTTTAGCTTTTCATTGTTTTCAAACCTCTCTCCTTCAGCACGTGGAGGGCAGTGGAGGCCAGTGTGTGGGCTGCAGGTACAGAGGTGAGGAGAGTTTAGCCCACTACTCTCCGTGGTCCTGCGGTACTATCGGCCCCTGCATCAGCCCCTTTGAGCCCGAAACACTCGCACACACCTCGGCTCACTCCTGCTCAGAGCACTCGGTGAGAGTCATCACACACACACGCAAACACGTGTGCTCACAGTAACACATATTTTTAACTCGACTTGTGTGTGTGCGCTCCCTTCCTGACAGTGTCCCTATTGTCTTCATACAGGAGTTGGATAATAATGGAGGGGGAGGTGGAGGTGGTGGTGTTAGTGGTAGTGGTGTAGGGAAGCGATTGCTGAACTCCTTGGACCCCTACCGGCGCCTGAAAGATGAAGACCCTATCATTCCCTTCGGCGAGGGGCCCATTATCTCCAAATGGGGCGCCATATCCAGGGCTGCTCGTACTGGCTACCACACCACCGATCCCGTCCAAGCCACGGCCTGCCAGGGCAGCGCCAGCACCACACCTATTAACTTCAGAGGTGAGGAGGGATAAAAATGTGAGGAAAGACGAGAGAATAGGCTATAAGGAGTCTGGCACCGGAACAGAGAGAGGGAAGAAGAAAGGAAGCTTGTTGATTTCTCCCTTTTTTATTATTTACTGTTATTACTGTTGTCGTTTTAGAGATCAATAAAAACATGTTGCTTTTATTACTTCCTTTCTATTATTTGTTCTCCTTTGCTGTTATAGACTACAGCCCCCACTTGGATCACAGTGACTACAGGTGGAGCTCCAGAGGTTCAGACTCTTCCAGCCACTCCAGCTTCCTAGAGAGGTACAACACATTCATGCACAACACATGGCAGCTTCCGAGACACACACAATTATGGCTGGGCAGTAATTCAATATAGTTTATTATCTTTCAACAGAATCATATTGTGTTGAAGTAATGGTGTATGTTTCCTAAAGGAATGCTAAAAACAAACACACAAACATCAATTTGATAGTTTAAAATAACTGCTTATAATTATTGTGATATTAAGTTTGTCCCTATGGCCTAGCCCTAGTTACTACACATTGAACCACAATGCATAGCTATTACTATAGCCCTTTGGGGTAAGCTCACTCGGTTCAAATACCGCCCCGTGGCCGTTTCAAAGGATCTTTGTCAAAGTTGAAATTAGACTGTGCTTGTTTGTCACGTGATGCTGGTGAGAAGAGGGCTCATGGCCTGTCAGGCCTTCCAACACATATTGGGTGAATTTCAACTGTTCATGAAGGATCTTGTGGCAGACTGAACAAGGAGCTGTCTTTGCTTTGTTTAATTTGTTAAGATTTAAAGCGCTACAAGGAAATAGCATTTCAGTGGTGTCTTGCTTCCATAATTGAACATACTGTATGTCCAGTTGAAACAGGATGTTGGGGCGGGTCATTACACAGGGAGGGGTGATCAAAAGTGGGCAGGAGGGACCATAACAAACATTAAAGTGACTCAGTGCACGGTGCATAATCTTGTAGTCACAAATTCTGGTTTCTTTAAAATGAATTCCACTCACCAGCACCGCATGGGGTCTGAGGAAAAGGAAACAGGCATTTATTGTTGATTGGTGTATGTTTATATTTTGCACTTACACAGGAAAATGTTACGGTAAGGTTTGATTTTTGCCTCCGTTGATAAGACAGGTAGGCCGATGCATCTCGAGCATCCAGGATTTAATTTCAGCACTTAAATGAGAAAACAGCCAAACAAAAGACAGACAACTTACAGTTTTGTGATGATTTCTGAAACACATTATTTTAATACTGCTAACTATTAACTATTATCTCAATTCTGTGTGAAGCCTTTCCACAATTTGCAGGACGATAATTAATCTCTCATGAAAGAGATTAAATTAGATGAATTTAATTGATCTCCATCTATGAGATGTTGAATGACCCACTTTGCCATTTTGCATAAAAAAGAAAACAATTTTTAGGTTCACTGATTACATTTCATGTGATATTTATTTCTTTGTTTATTTGTTTGTTTTTGTGAGTTATACCACTAAAAGATCCCTTTTGCACAATCTATGATGATAAAAACACTAATTGTGATTATAGCAAACTGGTTTGTGTTTTTGTATTGTGTCAGTATTGGTAGCCAAGAACATTGCCGCCATTGCTAAGGAATATATAGTGCAGCACTGAATGAATATAGGGAGGACACTGAGACACGTTACATGACCCAGCACTGGATTCCTCCCTCCTATAGTGTGTGGATGAGGTTTGCTGTGGTCACACTTTCCTCTCCTCTCTTTGCTCCTCACTCTTTCTCTCTCTCACCCTTGTCTCTTATCTCCTTGTGCTGCAGTCATTTCCTCTCCATTGGTCAGACTAAAAATAGAGCAGCTAGCTGGTTGTTTGGCTGCTCTTTCTCTCTGGTAAAGACCCACTGGCAAGGCAAGACAAGGACTTGGAAAAGCCCTCTTCTCTGGAGTCTTACCATCTTTTCCAGTGCATTGAGATGCTGCTTCAATCTTTTTTTTTGTATTAATATTATTATAGGATACAGTGCCATATTGTGTAACCAGGCAACCAATAGTGTTTGTCTGCATCTGTGTGTGTTTGTGAGTGTAGTGAGCAGCTTTGTGCATCAGAGCTGCATGGCCGCCAGAGGTCAATGAGCGGAGGAGAGAAAATGGTGTCCGAGCTGCAGGCCCGTCAGACCAACTACAGCCAAGGCCGGGAGCGAGGCCACAACCGGGCAGAGAGCGAACCAGAACCGGACCGGGATATTGAGCTAGAACTGTGTGTTCTGGACATTGAGGATTCAGACCACCAAGACATCAAGTCTCAAGTTAGTATAATATTATAGAGCAGAGCACAGTAGAATAGAATAGAAACGATGTCTGTCATATGTTTTGCCGTCAGTTGTAATAATCATGTTGGGATGGAGTGTGCAAAATGTATTGTTTGTCCACTGAGAGAGAGAGAGACATGAGTAGCAACACTTTATAAATGTACTGTCATCTTACCTGCCTGGTAAGGAGGAACTTGAAGATGAAGTGGATAGTTCACCCACAATGAAGTGAAATACACAAATGCTTCGGTACTTCTGTATGCCTTCAGGCAGGGGTGTCCAATCATGTGATTTCACTGATCAGTCCCTCCTCTCTGGTTGAAGCTGTGATAATCAGTGAAATCACATGGGGTTGGAGTGAAAACCTGCATGCTCTCGGCCCTCCGTGGCACATGATTGGACACCACCGCCTTAAGGCTTTCAGGTTTATCTGCAGACTTTAGTGGTGACAGCGATGGTCATGGTAGAGATGGTCACATCTTCCACATCTTCTTGTTAAAATATCTTTCTTTTTCTTTCAAAGTCAGGTGACACATTGTTGCTTGTTCACAGTCACTTGTCGCTATAGTCTGTGGTTATAATTGAATGCTGTTTTGGGAGTCAATATGGCGGCGTCAACAAAACACTGATGTCATGTCCAAGTCATGGATACTGCAGCATTGCAAGTCCTTTGTGAGTAATACATGTAAGCACTACCAAACCGAAATCTTTCATCGTCTTTGCCTCCAAGGAGTCTTTAGAGCTGACCGTCCCTCAGTCTCAGGACCCCTCCCACCTCCTCCCATCCCCTGTGGAGGAGCACCCACAAACAGAAGCTCCCTCATCAGAAAGAGTGGACGCGCACCTACTGAAAAAGATGGCCTTCAGGTGAGTTACCATGGTAACCACCTATTGTCACATTATTGCACTCAACCTGAGCTGCTCCCACTGCTTCAACTTCACAATAACTTGAGGTGAAAGGGCATGAGAGCCACAGTAGCTCCATCCATACAGGAATTTGTCAATCTACCCATCCATCCATCTGCCAGCCCATTCATCCATCCCTACCTCCTTCACTCACTTGCTCCCTTCCCTCCTTCCCTCCTTAATTTCACCCCCACCCAGCCATACGCAGTTGTCTCATCTCTCTCTTTCTGTTTTCCAGGAAGTCTCTGTCTCCAGGAGGGTTGGTCTCAGGAGGTCTGGGGGTTGGCAAGCTGGTGATGCGGACCGGACCTCCTCGACTTGGGGACACTACCACGCGGGGCTGTCCTGAAACCCCTGGGACAGAGATGCTGCTCAATGGAAGCTAAGGGGACATTAAAGTCTGACACTGACCTACACCAAACTAAAGATGAGTCTTTTGGTTAAAGGGAATGCCACTGAATTTCAGCTATCACATATGTTCATACGCCCAAATCAAGTTTAGTAGACGAGTGAACATTCTTTACTGCCTCCCGTAGCAAGGAGCAAGAGAAAATACTGTCCTCCCTTCCAAGTGGTGATTCGCACCAATGTACAGCTCCATAGAGAATATAGTGCTTTTCCTGGTTATGCCCATAAAGGGTGTATGTGTGATTTAGCTGCTGAACTGGAGTCAGGTTTGCCATTTCCCTTCTTATGGTTAAGGATAGGAGATAGGTTGGGGATCTCAGAGCGCCTTCACCTGACGGTTGTTCCCTTGACCTTTATATGACTTATACTCCTGAGCTTTATACATCATCCAGTTTGTTCTCGACAAACACCTGGCTGTTACTGCTTTATAAGCAGCGATGAAATCGGATGGTTGTCAACCTCTCTCATGTTCACGTATACACAGACGTCACCCACATGATATTCACACACATCCTTTTAGATTTGCTTGTTTGGCTTGAAAACAAAACAGCTTTCAACAAAGCTGGCAAAGATAGACTCGTGTAATTTTCCATATTGCATGCCATCTCACATGGTCAGTCAGACAGAATAAGCCTGTAGATGACAACAAGTCGTGTGAATCTTCTTCAGTAGCACCACTTTTTCAGCTTCATATTTTATTTTGATACTGTATAAAAGCCTTTATTTAAGCCTTTATTTCATTTTCATTAGCCTTCATCTTGTTATGTAGTGTGGATTAACAGCGGGAACTGCGATCCCAAGATTTCCCACCCAGATTCTCTCCATCTTCCTCCCAGTACTAAGGTGCGTTACCTGGCGAAAAAAATACATTATAGCATCAAGTAATTTCAGTGTTTTCTAAAAACAAAAAGCATCAAAAGCTAAATCAATTGGTGCACAGTTACCACACAATAAAAAAATATATTGGCACACGGATTTGATTGTGCTACACACAACAGGTCCATGTTCAACATTATAGTGACTGTGAATCAAACGCCATTGGCAGGTTTACAGTTTCTCTCGCTCTCTCTCCTGTTTCTGTATATCTGTTCAATTTGCAGAAAATAAAAACACATTAAGGTTATTATTACAGATATTTCACATCACATACATAACAAGTTTGCACATGAGGCCTTTCATTTTATGCTCATGCACCATCACTGCACTCCCAAAATCCCCCCATGCTCCAAGCACACTCTGTATCATGTCGCTGTAGTCCACGTCTGGAATACACACTTGATGTTGTGTAGATAATTTACTATATTAATTGCACTATATCCTGGCACATTGTACCAGCTACCATGATAAGAAAACTTTTTTTGAAATTTTCCATTTAACTAAAAGAATCCCCTTTTCTTAAGCCACCAAACTACCAATAACTTTAACTTACAAAATCCCTATCAAACAGCTCTGCTGTATGTGCTGACATCCTCATGGTCTCAAAAAACCCTTTTGGCTAAGCGAATGGAGCAGGTGCTAAGTGACAGCTGAGATCATCCCCACCAGCACAATTCTCTCTCAACAGTTCGTTCAATGGCATGCAATACCATGCATTGCTGCACAATACCATGAATGATGCACAATAGAGAAAAACATGTTTTAAACTCAAGGAAAGCCCAGCTCCTCACAATTAGATCATGAGTGTGAATGTGGTCTCCGGTAGAATAGCTGATCAAGTGTTTGTCATTATGATGTTCATAGTCTGACACATGGTAAGCTTTCATTGAATGTGCATCTGAAAACATGTAAACACTGTCAGTCACTTTCATTGGTCATTGGTGCAGAGCTACACCAACATGAGTTGACTAGCCAAACTGTACGTTACAAAAGACAGTCCATTACAATCTTGTTTTTAAAAATGTGGCCTGCTCAGATCATATCTGCCACTCATTGTTTGTGCATTTTTGTCTGTGTGCATGGCAAGACATCGTTGCGTGCCTCGCGTAGCCACGGCCCCATGCAGCTTGAGGGATAATAAATATTTTTCTGTTTCAAAAGCCTTTCCAACCCACCAAGAAAATTCTACGGCAACACAGGTCTGCCCTGCCGCCTGTGGGTCTTCTGCTAACAGTCAGACAAGCCTCTGTCTGTGTCCCACTTATGAGTCACATGATCTTTAAACTCTGACCTCCGAATTCACTCATCCGTCATGGGATCATGCAACACAATGGCACACTGTCACAAACACATACATGTTCAAATGGAGTTTATTGGGGTTTAATAATAAAAAAAACAACAAATGACTGCACAATACTATGTATTCTACAGCAGTCATGATAGTAATCACATCCATAGACTACTCCCTTCCTCACCTTTGTTTACCTCTTAGTTGACATACACACCCCGTACTAACTAACAGCTTAAAAATACTCTTGTAGCGTTACCTGTTACCGTGGTTACCATGGTACTGGTGTCAAGGCTTTAGTTAGAGCTGTCCAATCCTTTACACTATCAAGCAGCAGTCTCACTGTTCTCACGCCAACATGTGTGCACATAGACAGACAGCCTCACACACACACACACACATAATGTGGCCTTTCTCTCCTAGGTGTTTTATAGAAGTAAACGTCGGGCTCTACCGTGACTTTGGTCCATGTTCATTGACAATGCATAGTAACTGTTCTGGTTCATGAGGTGTATCTTGCATGAGAAGGACCTCTGAAACTGAACATTGGAAATAGCATTCATGTAGGCCCATGCCATTTTCTGTGCACTGCAATCCAATCACATTTACAGGCAATATGTCACATATGTACACAACATTCAGTGGTTGTGCAAGATGTTTTGGTTTTATGTACCAAGCTAAAGCCTCCAAAAATGAGGGACACCACTTCTCGTGTTTCTTCACGCCGTGTCTTTGTTTAACTTTTTTAAAAGTTTGGTTTGTTTTCTTTGAAGCATTGCTAACTTCTGTGAAGTTGTTCGTCAAGGTATTTTGTATCAGGATCTTTGTTATTCTTGTTTGGTTTGGTTGTTATATGTTACATCAGAGAAATGAAACCGATCATCTTGTCTAATGTTTATCTGTGTTTGCTCGTCATCAGGCACGCGCTGTCGTTATCCAACGCACTGTAAAAAGTCCAGTTCACTGTAATTTTGTGCAGTATGAGTGGTTTCCATAGAGTCTGGCCTTGCTTCATTCCCTTCATGGATCTGAGGCAACGTGTCATGTGTGGCTTATTCTTAATGACTTTAATAAACAGCATTACATCATTTGACCACTTAATATAAAGGACTAAAAGTCACTAAGACTGCTCTGAGTTTGTTTACACCTCTTCTAAATCTTGTTAGATTTGTTTGAAAGGAGTCAGTGAGGACACGCTCCCTCGTGATCTCTGATCTATTGCCCTCTCACATCAGCTACCTCTCACAAATATTATGAGGGAAGCATTACTGTCTTGCCCCTCAGATTATATTATCCTCCTTCCCATTTTTAGAGGATGGCAAAGAGAATGGCTGGCTGTAAAGAATTTGAGGAATGCTTATTGAGTTTGAGTGAAAACTTTATGAAACATAATAGTGGAGTGATGGCCTGGTGACCTCTCCAGGGTGTCTCCCTACTTCTGCCCAATGTATGCTGGGACAGACGCCAGCCCTCCTGCGGGTTGAGAAAATGAATGAATGAATAGCAAAATGAGTGTTTGCTATCTTTTCCTGGGCGGACTGACACATGCGGGGTGACTTGACGTTTTAAAACACTTAGTAATGTGGTCATCGGTTTAGCTCGGCTACCTACTGTCCCTCTGCATCGGTTTACAACTTCACCTTTGAAGTCATGTAATGTAAGTGCCATGTTGTGTACAGTACAATCAATCCGTGTAATTTAAGGACATTTTTTTTTTTTATCATTTTGTTTTTCATATTCTTCAACTAAAACTATGGAAAGGGGTAAAGCTTGGTCAAGTGGAGGAACGGAGTACTTCTCTTGTAGTTCTGGTTTGTTCCATTAGGGGTGGCTAGATCCTCGTCTGTCTGAAACCCTCAGGGAAGACTTCTGTTGCTTAGCTACTTATTTACAATATGACTATATGAGTCTATGGAAGTATTTACATGCATTTGACTTGCTGATAACAGACCCATTCAACCAGGACATAAATGGGTCAAAGTGTGATGTTGATTATATTGTTTGCTACTGTTTACTTTGCCAGTGTTTCTTTTGCCTTTTGGTATCAATATTATGTTTGCTATTACTATCCTTATGGGAAAGGGCTGGGTACCATGTACAAACAGTATTGTGAGTATTGAACTCATGTCAAAGTGATACTCCCAATTTCCTTTTAAGTGTCGATTGAACACTGCTGTAGTGGTTGATTGCACTGCACTCATTCCCACCCCATCACTGCCAGCGGTTCTTTTGCACTCTGTGCACTCTGCCAGTGAG
>CABFOQ010007858.1:22194-37435 GCA_900660455.1 Gephyroberyx darwinii
TACTCCATGCTGTAGACTCCAGACTCCATGCTGTAGATATATTGCTAATAAGGACACAGTATAAAGTGCCACAGATAAATCATGGTTTGTATTGGCCATGAGAATGTCACACTGCATGATGTGTAGGTTCATTGCAAAAGGCCTCGCTGTCTAGTGATTTGGTATAAGCTGAACCATGTGTAGTTGGCAGTATTCACCCTTAATTATATTCACTAATGATGTACGTATTTTACACTGTAAAATTGCAATGCTTAATTCTACATTCTTTTGTAAAATGGTCAACGTCAGTTTTATTGAATGAACATGCACAAGATAAGGTTAAAAAACAAGGTACTTTTAGATGTTACACGACATGCCCCGTGGGGATAGTTGCCATTTATGCATGGCTGAACTGGTCTGCGTCACATAGGGTCGGCTACCCCGCTGTAGGTGGATATCAGGGATATATTTAATGCTTCTAACAGTGGTGTTTATTAGATAAGCCACACAACAGACTTAAGTGAATTAAAAGCAAAACGCTATCCAGGTTCCCTCCAGTGGGTGTGTTCACTTCCTCCCCAATCCACTTTGATCGTGTTCCAACACAGTGAGCACTTGCTGCTGTTTCATTTCAAATACCAGTTGTTGGATTCTGACTCACAGAGCACTAACTGATTTGTAGGCCCACAAAATGAATTCATTGGCCCATTGCCAGCTATGCAGTCTTGCTGTCTCACTTTCTCTTTCTCTAATCTCTTTTCCTCTATCTATAGTCTTTCATATTTTCTTTCATTCTCTCTTTCTCTGGGTAAAGACATTCACTGCTATCGTGTGGGTAATAGCTGCATGCAACTTGCCACCAGCCCTGGCAAAGTCTCAATCAAATCAGAAAAAAAGAATATTTTGACCACTTTGTACCTGCAGCTTATGCAGCCACAAACCAAATTAAGAAGTGACAACTGCTTTTTTCCTGGGTGGCTGTGGGATTCAGAATCAGACAAAAAGAGGTTCAGGTAATTAAGACAAGGACTACAGAGCAAAACGCCAGGCACCTACGCATGAAGGTCCCTGTAGGCTGTGGTTGTGGCTTTAAAAATGGAACAAGAAAATGATGTGTTCTGCACCAGGCTCGCATCCTGCATGCGGTAGCCTTGACAACACAGTTAACTTCGGCGTGGAACACGGGTGGCGGAATGACCTCTGCACTCCCGTCACAATACAGAAAAGAAAACTCCATATGGCTGCCATAATTATACCTGTCATACTTAACACCAAAAATAACTTCCTGGATGCAGAACAGTTATATCACGGTTTTTCACAGATGAATAGGCCCCTGCAATTCTTGCTATGGGGTGGAATGGAGGAGGGGCCCCGCTGTTCCGCTGCCTTCTAGTTCCAGAATGACAGGTAGCAAATTGGATATTTTGGGTGATATAATCACAGCCGTATCATTCTCATGTCTTTGTCTCCCTTCCAAAGCGCCCCCGAAACAATATGATCAAAGCAATCAAGAGATTATCTTATCTGATGATTTTGAAAGCTGTTGATAACGCTTTGCCCTTTAAGTCTGAGGCAGGCAGCTGAGAGGGGAAAAAAGGGGAGAGATTTGCTGAGCTGTTCTGTTTCTTCTCCTTTGGCAGCATGGAAAGAGATGGTTGGGGGTCAAAGAGAAAAAGAGGGTGGAAAGAGAGAAGTGCTTTGTAGCTTCAGGAGGAAGACGAGGAAATGATAGTCAAACAAAACTGAGAAGATAAATGTTTGAGCAGGGAGTGAGAATGCACACTTGTGAGAGAGAGAGAAAGAGAGAGAGGGAGAGAGAGAGAGAGAGAAATGCTCTTGTTGCTGCTTTCAGCCTGTGGTGCTTGCATAGTGGAAGAGGAGTTATCTCGCCTGCATTAGCACTGCAATGTCAGTGAGTGACTATTTATCACTGACTGTATGAATGGATTTTTGCATAGCTCTTGCAAGAAACTATTTAAAAGCTCAACCATGCAGTTCATTCACCGGCCACTGGCTGAGTGATATTAAAGAACATGAGATAAGTCTCAGTCTAAAAATAGCACATAGCACCTAAATCTATGATCCCCTTACTGTACCTCTCACTATTTTCGGACTGTGCTGTGTACACAGCACCCTACATTGCTGTGGGATTTAACATATTGCCAGTTTAACTTTTTGAAATGGGCCAGAACAGCACAGCCATAACTAGGGACACCTATTTTCGTAAAACAAGGCGCAAGTGCCGGCGCTGGCACTAGAGCACTTGAGTGTAACCAACAGATTTGGCGCACCTCCGCAGTTAAGGGCTGGATTATGAGGAATAGATTATTAGTAGGTGTGGTAAGGGCTGGCATCAATTATTTGTAATCAAATCAGCTAGGAAGCAGGGAACAATCTGCTTGCGACCTACAAAATTACCACTGCACTTGATATGCGCTGGCACAAAAATAGAGCCCCTAGTCTTGTTTTCTTTCTCTCTGTGGCCAACTTTCGTAAAAGGCGATGAAAGAGGCGGGAAAGTGTGACACCTGGCAATTTATTAGCACATGAAGCTTGGAAGGGGCATGGGGGCCGAGGGGGCAGATGGGTTGATAGAGGCCATGCACTGATGCTAAGCCAGCATGTGGCACCGTCGGGCACGATGCAACAGCTCATACAGCACGCTCGGCTATGAAATAAAACAGAGAAGAATCAAGGCCAAGCACCAAGTGTTAAAAATAGATAACCTCCCTGGCATTTTTCTGTATCTTCCAGCAGTTCTCCTAATAATAGCAAATATACACACACAGCTCAGGGCCACTGCAAACAGAGTGGGGGAGGCAGACCAACGTGTCCTGAGGATGGATGCGCTTGGTTATAGTAATGCTTTTGGAAGACAAGGTTCCTCTGCAGGATGTACTGCTTCAGCTAAGGGGCTTCACCAAGCCCCTTAGCCCTATTTAATGAGCTCCAACAGGTAAGGAAGAAGTACATGGGAAGGAAGAGGAGGAGGAGGAGGAGGAGGAGGAGGATGGCATGGTGATATATTGCTTGCTTGTTCACAGAAAACAGGAATCACTTTCAGACATGCCATAAAACACACACACACTCTGAGAATTTACCTTGAGCTTGTTTGAAGATGAAGCCCATGGAGCACACTCAGGAGAAACCCTTAAGAGGAAAACATCAGATGCATGGGTCACTGAATTGCCTGGCCTTCCAATACAATGACTCTAATTACATCCATTTCAAGATGCTACTATAGCAGCAACATCGTGGTCAAGTAGACAAGGCCGTGAAGGAATAGCCCAATGAATGATGGATGCTCCCATCCACAATACTAAATACTGTAGGTCCTTTAAATTCATTTAATAGTTCCCAGAACCATTATCATTTCAGATCACTCTGGCACTGCGCAGGCTGAAACTCATTCCCAGAAATTTTACATAGCTGGCTACTGTGGCGGAATATCCTCTGTCACATGCTGTTTGTGATTGGTGAATACACAATGTGTGTTTTCCCCAGGCATGCCAAACAACAGGGGAAATATCAGAACATTGCATGGACGTGAGAGTTGTGCTTGAAGAAGCACACTTTTTTTCCTGGCCGAACCTGAGGGATGCTCATTGAACTGTGAGTGGCTTTTGTTTGATTCACCAAACAAATTACTCAAAAGGCGAGGCGTCTCGTGCACATAAAGAATGGAGGTGTTCAAAGCAATCGGTGTGGGCTTCTGCATTTTCATTTGAAGGGGGCAGGCACTCGCGAGTACATTGTTTAAACATGGCAGATGAATTTCAGAATGAAATAGAAAACAAATACAAGCAGTTGCCAATAATAATCTAATCTAATTTGCTATTTTTATTGGTAATGTAAAAGCAACGCTGTTTCAAAATAAAACGTCTGAAGGTGTGAATTGGAAACACAATTTACCAGAGGAGCTGTTGTTAACTGCAAGTGCATCACATTCTCCCCTAGAGTTTCCATAAAAATGTCTGAAGGCATTTCGTGAGGCAGGATGGCATACATTTACAGAATGCAATGATATTGGTGTATGTTACCATGAGGAAGTTGTGAACCAAACAACATCATTAAATGTGCTACATATTGCATTTTCTCATTGAATGCTGTGAAATTATGTCTGACACATTGTAAAATAAAACAAAAACTTAAATAATACAACTACTACCACATGCATCAAGTCTATTCCCTGTGAAATTCTGGTCCACTGGTATGTTACCTACCAAAAGGAGGAGAGTACAACTACTTATGCTACTTATGCTCACTGTCTCAAAATACAAGAAAAGGTAATACTTCATCCTCATATTAATAAACACTTACCATGACTAGAGACATGCCTGGTGTCCAATCAGTCAGACATCATTCACACATTTCCTTCTTTGTGAAAGGCTTTCAGGTTTTCAGAGAAAACCAAATAATGCATGCAATTTTAACATTCATTTTATAATGCTGTTTGCACATGTTACCTTAAATTATTAATGTCTCATGGTTATGACACAGATAACATAATTGTTTGTATGTTGTAGTTTGTATGTTTTCACGCACAAATACAGCACTCACTTCATTTCTCTCTCCCTGAAATAGCTGTGATAATTCCTCTGCAAAGACTGAGAACTGAGGCTTTTTAAATCCCAAAAGGCCGTGTCATAATCCAATAAAATTCAGGAGCCTAATTGGATTTTTTTAAAGGCCCAGAATAGTAGCAGACTATTAAATACGAGCTCTGTCAAGCTCAGTAATGGAAAAGGGGTCAAGTGGAAAAGCCATCAACGAAACGCAAGCCTATACTGTGGCCCTGGAAGTAATTTCTCACATACCATTGGCCTCTTGCCAAGATGTGTTCAGTCATCAGAGCCACACGATAATGGCATCAAGTAGAAGAATGAGTTTCAACATCCAAGTGGACAATAAGGATTGTGTCATGGATCTTTAGAAACCGATTAAAGCCCACTTGTGTGACACACAATGGCGTGTGAGCATCCAAAGTCAACCAATTTCACTTCAGTATGCTGAAAGCAAGGTGTGCAGACACAGAGCAGCTTCCATCATCATTCCACATCACACCAAATCCACCCAAAGCCAGACACAACAACTCGCTTCAGCCCATGCCCTTGAAATAACCGGCTGTGGAAGGAAGTAAAGAGAAAAGACTCGAATAGGACCAGCGAGGTACACCGATTCTCCACACTGTCCTTTTAAAAATGCAAATCACGCAAAGCCTAGTTGAATTTATTGTAGCTCACAGACATTGGCTAAAGGGGCCGATGTTTAAAAATAACACCTTGCAAGTCGTGACCCAAATTTGCCTCAAAAATAACTCCCTGGAAGACCAGATACCAACAGTGGAATGTGGGAGTGAGAAACCAAATCTCATTTCCATTTCAGTCACATTCGCTGATGCCGCCAGCATTATTTATTGATATCATTCAGAAACAAGAAGAACACACAAGTGAGGAAGAGTTGTGGAATATCAGATGTTAGTTAATTAGCTCATTGTGTACTCTGATTCAAAAGGCTATTATTAAAGCAATTTCCACGAGACATGAAAGGCTTTCCTCGTCTTTTCAAAGTACAATCAAACACCATTATGAATCAAAACTGATACGACTCAAATACTATCGCGTCAACTCATTTTGAAGTTAGCGGTTTGCTCGGGGGACTTTCGTATGATGCTTAGACTGCAGGCGCCTCTTATTTCTGTAGAGTTTCTAGCTAGACCTTTCATCCCCTGAGCTTTTACTATCAAGCTGTTGCCATGACAGCTGACTTACTGGGGGCATTCGCTCTTAATTAGAGGCTGAACCTGGTCCAGAGCCACCGCCTTCTTCTCCTTATGCATATTTAAGACACATCAATGGAGGCGATAGCTCTGGGCACCCAATGATTACCTCGCCATCATTTCTTTGAATTGCACCTAATGCTGTTTTCCAGCTAATGGCTGTCATACTTGGAGAAAGGCTGAAATCAAAGGTGTTTATGAGGCGGACCATTCATTTCATTTCTTGCTAAATACTTTCCTGTGTTGAAAATCTTGGCAGGTGAGGTATTGGAGGTCCGTGCGCAGTAATCATGCTTCCACGTGCGCACTAATGAATGCAGGCCAGATCCGTTTCCCAATCCGTCCCTCTAATGAGGCGAAGAGAAGGCCTTCCCCTGCAGCGTTGCCTTGTAAGCCAAGTTAAGTTTAGGGTCTCATCACACACAGACGCGTCCCCTGTGGCTTGCAGATTGGATTTGCCAATAAATTATTCAATAATCTCTATCTACAAAAATGCCTTCTAAACAGGAGGCTGTATAGTTTGGCCTGATATGATATTTGCATTTTAAGTGCTGGCAGTATTTCAGGGGGTGGGAGAGTGGAGGTTGGTCTGGCAGAGGCCTGTACAAGATAAAGAGATGGTTTATAGGGAACACGACAAGCTGAAATTCAGTCTAAGATTTTCTTTCTTTACTGTGATCGTTCAGAATTGAGAGCATGCTGGGTATGATCTGCGTTTTATACCATTCACTGTCGACTTCTGAATGCCAAACTGAATTTTTCCATAGTCATTCTGACAAAAACCCAAACAATTCGAAGGCAGTGTGCAATGTATTCCCCACTGTTTGGCACAATGTTGTGATATCTCTCTGTTACCAGCTTGGCAAATAAGCAACCATGTCAACAATTTGCACAACAATTGCAAGTACACATTTCCCATGCAGGTGAATGATGTCCCAGTAATCACTTCCCAATCAGTATTTTTACACCACTGGACTGACAGCAGCTCCCACAACCCCAAACAAACCAGCGTGGGCTGTAATGTCAGAATTTCAGCGACCATGTCTACACAGACGGTAATATCTACATTATAGAAATATATCAAACATGTTTTACAAAATGGTGTAATGACTGCTTGGCCACATGCTAACTGAGCTATCACTAAACGTGCAAAACTGAACTAAACATACAGGTTTCAGAGCAAGATTGACTACCACAAAATTGCCAGATGTCTTTCTTCTTCTATTTCTTCTCCTATTTATTGTTGCTTCAGTAAATGTAAAACACATCGCTTCTTGTGTGCCAGATGTTATTTACTGCAAAGGACCTACCGGCTCATAGGTGTTTAGAACAGCAAATATAAAAGCTTTCATGAACTGGCTAGGAGTTGAATTGTATCAATTGGCGATAGAGAGTAGAATAACAGACATTTATTTTGATGAAAATGTCGTGGACTGTTACTTCTTGTTACTTGTTACTAATTGTTACTGTCGTGGAAAATTTAACCTACACATCTATACATGTGCATATATGGACTACAGATGTACTGACTCTCCCTTGAGAATATACTCATGCTGTGTGAGTAGAATGGTCTCCTCTCTGTAACCTTTGGGCCATAACGTCACATGCCCAGAGGCCCATGTCACCGTGGCTCCAGAAAGTCTGTTTATCTAAGGATGTTCTGAACGAGGATCATATGATGTCTTAACGGTCCTTCTATCTCCTGTTCCAATGTAAGCACATTCTGTCGTCCTTCTGACGTCCTTGACTGGTACTTAAAGACCAGTGCAAACCCTCTTTTCTTTGAAGAAATGTATGTTGCCTATGCGCGGTGTACAACTCTTCCTCTCGAGATCCTTTTTTGAATAAATATATATTCAAATAAGACGAACCTCAGACTCAAGAACTTTTCTACATCAGTTACTTTCTTTCCCCCTTTGCCAGAAGAGCCTGGGATGCCTGTGGCTCAACACCAGAGAGGTAGAGGAACTTTTTGACCTGTGTTCTGTGCTGTGGGACCTCAGTCGCTGTTTTCCCTCTTTCTCTCTCTCTTTCACCCCATCTCTCTCTCTCTCTCTCCGATCAAACTGTACCAACCTCCCCATGCTCAGTTTACACTCCGCTGAGTCCATGTCATCATTTCTACACATCTTGCCAGGTAGAATTGGCCTCCTTTTTCCCTTCCTGTTGTTCAGCTGCTAAAAATAAAGCTCCCTTTTGCGGAGCTGCCATGAGCCTCCAGTCTGGTCCTCTGCAGGGCTTAAAACTTCACTTCCTGACTATATTTTCAAGTGTCAGAGGCAATCCATTTTTTTGTTAGATCACCCAAGTGGAGCATTATGTTCATCTCAGTAATGTAGTGATAAGTAAAAATGTTGATCAACTATAAACAGTTTTTGATCAGCATAAGACAAACAACCACAAATATATACAAACACAAAATATAAATTAAGGTTTTATTCTTTTGAAAAGACCCAATTGTTGTGTAACTTACTTACTATGATACTATGAATCTAAAACAGGGGGTAAACTGACTTTATATGCATGTACTACTAAATGCCTGCCTATTATGTTATAGTAAATATAAAATGGGGCCATTCACATTTAACATCAGCATGATATTACTTACCATATCATGACGTTTTATGTCACCTTAAAAAGATTGTTTCTATTTCAGGAATAATAAAGTGGGTAAACTGATATAAGTGGGTGTCCTTATTTATTCAGGGGAAGGCTGAGCATGCATGTTCTCTTTCATCAACGCCCTGCCTCATGTTCATACCCTACGTTAACACAGACTGCGAAAACAAATTGGAGGTGGCACAGTGGCACGCATGCAAAGTCAATCAAAGGAGGTGAGCAGAGCAAGATGGATGCAACTTCGAATTAGGCGCCGCAAATTGAGGTAAAGTTAGAGAAAATTTTCAACTCCAGCAAGTAAACACAGTAAAGCCAATCAGCTTCAACCAGGACTCCAGGCCTTTACAAGAACATTTCTATATGCAGATAGACAATTAAGCAACATGCCGGTCTAGAATATATGACATTAAATTAAGACGTAAACTCAAATTCAGGCTACTATGTTTTGCTATCTAGGCTTTAATTTAATTAAACACCTAACTGATGTCATATCATTAAAAGCAATAATAATAAATAGACATAAACAGTCATGCACGTGCAGTTCGCTGCCAATATATGTATACACTAGGTGTCTCAATAAGATGTCTGGCCATTGGAGCTTCGGCCATTTAGTTAGATCACACGCCCACTGACAGGAGGGAAGGGAAGCCACGATGAGGCGCTGTGTTTGCAAACGGCACAACAGAACAAGAAGGTAAGAAGGAACAGGGATGCTCTTAAACGACTGATTGACACCACAGCTTTTCGGGGGATGCAGGAGTTAGCTTTTTTAATTTACGCAGCCACGTCCTCCCCAATTGTTTGAGTCATCAGCCACCACTGGTGTCAAGTCATCCCCAGGGAGACTCTTTGTTCGCTCTTGTGGAAAGTAGTTCATAAGATATGTACATCGCCGTGAGTGAAAACTCATATTCCTAAGTCTCCTCTTTAATCCACAGTACATGTACTGTAAATTAGTTACTCATTTTACACTATGACAGCAACTTTGCTAAACTTCTTAAGACTTTCTCTATCTCACAGGCACAATTATAGCTCAGAGGGTGCTGAGTGGAATGGAACTGACAACAAAGGAACACAGATCTATCCACACTTGAAAGCTTAAAAGCTAAAAACAGAAAAGAGAGCAAACAGGGATATTTTTTGCCTGAAATTTATCACGTAATTCACATGGACATAAATGCATCTGGCTCTCTCATCTCAGCATACAAAGCACTTTGGGCAAAGAAAGACAGATATCTAGACAGGCATAGCTGCCTAGATTGCCTCTACATTGCAATTCCAAAAGAAGTTCAATTAATCATCATCCAACACGGAAGAGCAAGACAAATTTGAATGGGTTTGACTGCTTGATGGCTTAGTGTGATTGTGCCAACAAGGCAGGACCTGTAGAGTAAAACAATGCTATGTTTGGGATTTTTTCAATAATGTACTGATGCACTAGGTTGGAGGCCAGAAGGTTTCCTTCCTGCACAGTCTTGTCCTGTTTTATCCGTGCCTACTGAATGGAATGTCACCGCTGAATGATATAGCAGCATGGCTGGATTAGTCAATTAAATTAAAAAGGTCATAATGATTATTCAGTGGAACTATGACCACAGGAGGAATATCTGATGAAATGTACCCATGTTGGCATGTTGCTGACATTAGAAAAAAATGCCCTAGAGCGCTTTTTATTCTCAGCAAGTCCCTTACAGATTAGTAATAACCTTTTTTATACCCTCTTTTAATGCACAAGTTTATGCTATTCCACGTGGGGGGAAAAAAGATCAAACCTACACTTTGATGGTAGCAATTTTGAGCTGGAATTGGAATTTAAAATCATCCAAAGGCAAAAACTATAGTTATAAATAATTAATCAGTCATTCAGTCTGATTCTCCATAAGTAAAGTGAAGGCCTAGCAATCTTGTAAATGTCTTTTTAACATTACTCAAGGGGGAGACAGTACCATAAGGTGGTTGTGCATGGGCATGTATGTAACCCCTTTTCCACTACAGAAAATAGTATTGATTCTAGCTGTGTGGACCCTATCATTATACAGCCAGTATGTGAAGCCACTCTGACCACTCACAATAATAGCTTTGAAACATCAAACAAAGGTGTATACCTTTGGAAAATGCTTCTAATGTCACTCAGGAGACCAAAGACTTTGATTTTTGGATGAAAATCCGCTCAACCCAATGGTCATACGGCATGTGGCCGCTCACCTTGATATCTGGTCAAGTTCACCTGTGAGCGAGTGGAGAGCACATTCTTGTTTCTTCACAGATGGGATGGGACAGATGGAGATTTTAACAGGACAGTCAATGTCCTTGGGCACTGGAGAATTTTGGTCTTCTGGATAAAAAAAACCTCAACAAATATCTTGCCAACAATGGTTTAGACAGGTTACAATAGAACCAAGACTTTAAGATGTACAAGTCTATTATGCATTGTTTAGGTGAGAAATAAAAGACAAGCTTTACAATTTGACATCTTTTAGAACAAGGCCAGTGTTTTTATGGATTGCATTAAGGCAGATAAACAACACTATGAACCTGTAACTACAGTCCAGGGAGGTATGGCCTTAGCTGAAGGTGAAGCAAGAACAGGACAACCAGCAAGAACCCCAGATTGAAGAAATATGGGTTTTCCCTTGAGTAAGTCATATATACACATTATATTATTATATGGTAATGATGAAAATCAGGTTATCACAATGATGCTGTTGTTAGATTTGTCAGCATGAATCATTGAATCAATTTGAGTAACACCTAAGCCAGGAAAATATGCTGACAACAGTAACTGAGAATTGAGGAAGTGTTGGACGTTGACCCATAGTCAGCAGACACCCAAGGGACATCTGCTAAGTGTTTGGGGAAGTTACTGGGAAATGAGGATGTTACTGAGGAACAAATTAGGAATGAATATGTACTTTTGATGAGATATGTGGAAGTGAAATTAAGTAAAATGGTAGGCGGTGATGGAGCTCAATTTGTCACACTGTACTTTAAGTTGTCTCTTAAAAATCTGTGAAGGACTTGATAAAGCATGTTACTTGCAAAGGTTCTAGGAAACTCCTCAAAAACTAAAGATCTTTAATTGGCCTTTAGAACGCTCATAGCACTAAAATCCCCTGAGAAATCGAACCAAGAATAACAGAAATGATAAAAAAGTACAGCTTTCCATGCGCCTACCATGTCACCATATCTGGTATATAGTATCGTAGTTTCAAATCCAGCCTGGGACCTTTGGGACCCTCTGTCTCTCTCACCTGTAAACTATCCAATAAACCTGAAATGATCTGATGAAGACAGTCTCCTGGCTTTCTCCCCACCAACACTAAATCACTGCCCCGCCTGCCACACAGGTAATTTCAGGGGTTAGGACACCGACTTAAAAAATACTTCATATTATTTGGCCTGACAATTAACACATAAGACACAGGGCATCAGGGCTTTAGGTGTATTCAGTTCTGGTAGGAAAATGGCTGCTGATGGACACAAATCGACATATTCTAGGGATTGAACCTGGGACCAAAAGGTCACAGCACAGTGTTGCTAACCAATAGGCCACCCTGCTGCCCTAGATCCATAGAATAATGTATCTGTCACCAAAATAGCTCGTCTTTCATCTCCTATTTCTGTGCTCGTTCAATATTACAAGCCAGACCGTCACCCCCCCGACACACACACATTTTACAGTAGTGCCCTTCAGTGCAAAAGAGGTCACTTGATTGCGGCATCAAAGCTTTGACTTTGGCTGCTTAATCTTAAATGGGCAGCAAGGTCAAGTGTGCCAACCCTAAAGAGCACGCCTCTTCAAGCCTCCACTTCCTATCACTCTTCACTCAAGCGGTGATTACCGTCATCGTTTTCATTTTCCAAGGAGAGAACTTTTTTCCCATGCAGCTCTGAGCCTGGGCTTCCTCCAACTCTAGCTGTGGCTTAGCTGATATAACGGGACCTGAATGACCGCAGCACAGCCAAATCAAATCTATTCGCCATTGCTGGAGCAGTAAAAGGGAAGATGACTGGGGAAAATGGTGACTGCGATGTTCTGTTTCAGTGGTTCAAAATTGTCTTGCTCCACTCGAAAGCTATAATTGACATGTAAGGACATGAAGTGACCCTTAATAAATCTGTAAACCAGAAAGACAAGCTTTCAACAAAACACCAGAGCAGGGATTTTTTTATATATATAATGTAGTGACCTTGTTATTAATATTATGTTATCAGTGACTATTTCATCTGTCTTGCTTTTGTATTGATCTCCTGCAGATACCCTACACTCACTAGCCCCTCCCCCACCGGTGCAGCCCTGCTACGAGGCACTCACCGTCCTACCATTGTATGTGCAGATTCAAAGCCACAATAAAGCAGCATTGATTTTTATCCATCTTGATTTTAAAGGACAAAGAAAGGGGAGTCCACTGAGCTGAGAGAGGAGGCAGGCTTGCCCTGCAGTATCGGCCTTAATGGAAATGGAGAGAATAGCTGTCTGCTACGCTGGCAGGTGTCACTCACAGAGACCTATTGTGTTTTGCTTTCCAGGGACACTTGGAGACCATTTTATGGAGAAGTCAAACTTTGTTGTAATTAGTTTCGGTTAGGAGGTGGGCTAACAAGCTTAGGGACACATTTTGTTTATGCACTCCTCTGGCTAATTTCTCAGCTGGAGTGTTGTTTGCTCAGTGCATACAATTAGAAAACACATTAGTGTACCCATTGGCCAATGTCATCAGGGACAGGCATTATACAACATTTAAGGTTCATGAAATGTCCGCTGCTGAGATGAAATTAGTAATGACTCAGAAACACACGTCCTTTTGTATAAACTGCTGTGTGATTGTTGATGGCTGATTGCTGTTGTGGATTGGGATTGTTGATTTCCGGCCTACATCCAATATGTATAGTAACTGTAACTGTGAGATATTTTAGTAAAACAGCATTTATATGATAGTCAATGTTTGCCCACTTCATTTTATATCCATAGGGATCGTAGCTTTGAAGAAAAAATCTTTCAAGCTTTACAAATGCATCACTGACTGTAATAATGACTATTGTGTGTGTTAAATTAATGTTGAAAAAAAAAAAATACCTGCTCACATTTTAAGTGGGCAGGGATAGCAAATCATATGACATGGCTGCGGTGAAGTGAACAATGGATCACATAAGTTAATCACTCTCTTTATTACCCAATGTGTCAAACCAAAAGATGGATCTCACAGGTGTAGTTAGTGTAATTAGCCTGCTCAAACCAACTGGAGGAAAGAGCCAATGCTCTTGCCAGTGGGGGGTTAGAGAGTGAAATGAAAAGAGAGAAAGAGGGCTACTAAACATGGTCTCAACCTCTGGCAAATGTGGATTAGCCCAGACAAAGAAAAAGTGCCACTATTTATAGAAGTGAAATATCAAAGCTAACCAACCAGTCCCCACATCCTCTCTGACACAACCCAAGGACAGTCACATCATGAAAACTGACCCATTGTAAGAACTCTCATCCCTCTGTCAACCAACTGATTACCGATACTATGCAGGGGGAGGAGCACCCTATGACCTTTGATGCATGATAACAGAGTCTCAATTAGCTGCCGGCTCGTCTTGCAGTCCCAGTGGACGCGCACTTTAATTACATCTAAGGAAAAGGTAAATGCACATCTCTCCTCCGTCTCTGTGTACACTGTATGCTTCCTGAGGGAGGTTGGCCAGGGAATCTCCGGCTGCACCTCAATATCAGACCACTTTTAATCCCTGCATTTAATTAAGATAAAGATTCATTCACCATTATATGCTTTTGGTCGGTTAGGAGGAGGATCCGGCTTCTGTTGACAGTTACTTGCTCATCGGGACAATATCTCAGCAAAGCAAAGGAGAAAAAAAAAGTGCAAGTCTGAAAAACACTGCAGCAGTTCAAACCTTTGAACTGAATGTGTTTTGGAAACTTGCAAGATAATACTGCTGAAAATTTCATCTGTCACCTCTGCGTTTATCTCTTAGTGAAAGCTAGTGGGGGCACAGCGGAAAAAGGAAAGGGCTGCTTCCTTCTTTAAAGGTACAATCAGCAAATCTTTGACGAAGATTTTGAATTGGCCTCTTTTGTTTTATGTTTTTGAAGTGCTTGACTTGTGGATGGAAAATGGCTTTCCTAATCCACTGTAACTCAAATTCAAAATACACTTTTGGTCCAGTGTTCATAATCTTTGCAAAATATAAACTTCACTTCACACTTCACACCGCCCTCTCCCACCTGGACAAGAGGAACACATATGTCAGGATGCTGTTTGTTGATTACAGCTCAGCGTTCAACACTATTGTTCATGGGAAGCTCATCATCAAGCTCAAGGACCTAGGACTGAGCCCCTCCCTCTGCAACTGGGTCCTGGACTTTCTGATGGGCAGACCCCAGGTGGTGAGAGTGGGCAACCTCACTTCCTCCACCCTCATTCTGAACACTGGCGCCCCTCAGGGCTGCGTCCTCAGCCCCCTCCTGTACTCCTTGTTTACGCACGATTGCGTCGCCACTTCCAGCTCCAACGCCATCATAAAGTTTGCTGACGACACCACCATCCTGGGCCTCATCACAGACGGCGATGAGACGGCCTACAGAGAAGAGGTCAGAGCCCTGGCAGTGTGGTGCCAGGACAACAACCTCTCTCTCAACGTCAGCAAGACTAAGGAGCTGATAGTGGACCACAGGAAGCTGCAGGAGGGGTCGCACAGACACTCCCCCATCGACATCAATAGAGCTGAAGTGCAGAGAGTCCGCCACTTCAAGTTCTTTGGTGTTAACATATCCGACGACCTCACCTGGACTCACCACACGGACACCACAGCGAGGACGGCCCGCCAACGCCTCTTCTTCCTGAGGAGGCTAAAAAAGGTTGG
>CABFOQ010007860.1:3320-15040 GCA_900660455.1 Gephyroberyx darwinii
ATTTTTTTTTTTTTTTTTTTTTTTTTTAAAGTAAAAGGCTTGCTGTGTTTTCAATAAAGAATTTACAGTTCTCGTAGTTGAGAGATGATTAAAAAAAAAACAAGCACGCAAATTTAACCCAATATGTTCCTTACCTTCAGATTCTGGTAGGCTTCGAGCGTCCGGATGGCAGTGTCAGTGAGTTTTACATGGTACAGAGTTTTATTCGGGCTGTTTTTGTTGATTTTGCCACAGGAGAGTCCATACCGATGCTCCTGTCTCAGCGCTGCCATTTCTACAACTGAAGGGAATTGGCGACATTCTCATTGAAACGTCATGTGGACCCTATAGGCGGAGTTATCCTGCCAGTGCACGTCACACACACGCACGCACGCACACACACACACACACACACACACACACACGCACACACACACACACACACACACACACAAACTATTTTATACTTACAAAAAGATGTAGTTATAGGTCGCGTGAGACATCATATCTGCAGTGTTACTTGATTTATTTAATTTTCAACAAATTTTTTATTTAAATGTATTTCTTTTTGTATTCCTGGTTTTTCAACCCTTTTTATTATTTCGTCTATCTGATCTCAGCTATGTTGTAACGTCATTTCTTCAACTGGATTATAATTAATGTACTCTTGGAACACAATAAGAAGGTGTGTAGAGAAACGATTACATCCATATTCTCCTTTAGACAAATATAGGATTGAAAAATTATTATTATTTTTCTTTTTAAATAATAATCTGTACTACAGCATTTAATTATATTTGTACAAAACCATGTTTCCTTGGTGTGGAAGAACTAAATCTTTACAGCCTGAGATCCTTTTCATCTACATAATTTCATTATTTGTAATCACATTACAATCAATGAAAAATAGAACTATTAATTCCTGAATTAAATAATGAAATAACAAATTCCAAACAAATCTCAAGATTAGACATCTTCAAACATATAATGTTTGTGGCCTACCAATACTGTGCAGTCAGAGAGATGAAGTGAATCAGAGAATGAAAAATATGGAATTTGGGTTAATTAAAGCTGTAATCCTTCACAGACAAGATGCTTCTGGCTGTGGATTAAGGAGCTGTCTCACAGTCAATAATGCAGTGTTTTTTCACCATATGGCTCTATGAGGACGTTGATGTGTATCTAACCATACTTAAACAGAACAAGCATTTTGGTAGAGATTCACTGAGCATCAATTTAAGAGTAATCAAGTTAAAGAGCTTAATAAAATAAATATTCATATACTTCATGACAATGTGATACAACCCAAAACATTTTCAGTACTACAGTGTTGCAATTACATCACATATGATTCTCAACACCAGGAGCCGGGTTTAAAAAACAAATCTTAAGTGTTATTTTTTCGTAACTTTAGTCTTAAGAAAAAAGTTAAGAAACGTTGATATTCAATTATTTTCTTAACTATCTTCTTATTTTGGTTTCTAAGAAAAAATGGGATTCTTCAGAAGCAAAAAATTTTAAACACACATTTTAGACAATTATAGGTATAGGTAGGTATTTTAAAGCTATTAATAGTTTTATTTACTGTATCTTTATTTCCCATATAACATATTATTGTTAAGCTTAGCTTGTCTCTATTTTTATTTAGTGTATTAAAGTTTCTAAAGTTTAAAGTAAACCATAAATATAACTACCCTAAATAATTGTTCCAAATCGTTTTCTACATGGAAGTACTATGGTTTATCGCTTGCTATGCTACATTTTAGCTAGCTGGCTGTTAGACTACAGAGGATGGTTATTATAAGTTTGCATTAGTGTATACATTTTTCTCTTAAAGGTCATGTGAGTGGATTTAAATTTTCAAATCAACAAAGGTTAGATTGCTACAGCTAGCAGACAGAATGCATTAATGTCATCAAACATCCTCATTGAAGTTACTGCAAATACATTTTCAGTCATTTCATAGTTGTTTACATTGCTGGTTGCTAGGTAGGCTATATTTGAGAGGTCTATAAGTAAGAAACCAAGATAAGTTTGTAAAAGATGAGACCAATCTTAAGAAAATATTTGGAAATTGCACTTAAGAGCCTTCTTAGGAACTTCCTAAAATTTCTAAAATCCTAAAATCTATCCTAGCACTTTTGTGAATCCGGTCCCAGGCTTCTTTCATGTCAATAGTTTATTAAACTGGGGTTTTTACTTTAATAATATATGTAAATAATGTATGTAAATAATGTAATGTTTTATTCTCCATAGGGAAATTTCTTTTTGTTTGCCCCTCCTGGGAGGTCAGAGGGCAGGGTCAGTTGGAGAGCAGCAGTCCTGGAGCTGGTAGGGATGGATCTAAGATCTAAGAAATGAGACCTAATACAAGATTCATTTTTTACAAAATGGATATAGGGCATGCTAACAAGCTAACTCAAAAAGCTAACTGCAGGGCAGTAGTTTGCTGACATGGGGTAGAACCTAGGTCCACTTCTATTGCACCAATATTTCGTACATGTGAAGGTGAAAACCAGTTTTGTTGCTGCCTTCATAGATTGTATCTTTTATTTTCCCTTCAGGCAAGAAAAAGTTGTTCTACGACATTTGGTATGATTGTCAAATTTATCTTGCAGTAACATGATAGTGAATTCCCCCAATTAGGTACTTTCACAAAATCTATTCTTTCTTTTTGTGCTCTTTCCATTTTGCTCAGGTAAAAGGTAAAGGGAAGAATTACATAGCAAAGATGCAATAATGTGATGACCTGATATCTTTTTCTGTTCAAAGTGTGGGAATTTATAACATATTTATAATGCCTTACTAAGCCTTTGAAAACAGTTTCATAACATATTGATGAATGCTAACACAACCCCTATATCAGCATTCATAAATGATTGAATATTATTTATGTAACATATTTGGCTTAGAGCCAGAAGAGTGTAGCTGTTTGATTAACTTCTAGCATTGTGCTTTTCATACAAGATACAAGATCTCATTAAGAGTTTAGAATTGATTTTATATATAAAACTAATCTTTTCCCAAATATACTATATAATCTCATTTATCTAAACCCTAGTCTTCTGAACTGATTGGTCTGCAGGCATAAAGAATGAAATATGCACCCCTGGAAGAAATAAAATGATCTAGTTAAATATTTACAGTTTGACATTTACATGCATATTGAGGGTTATTTACATTATTTATCTGTGTAAACAGTAAAACAGATCAGTATTTTAAGTTAGAAGTAAGGGGTAAGACAGTTTTTAAGTGTTTAAGATAATATGTGAATATATCCAAATGTTAGAATGACAAATAAAATGTTTCTGTGATATGAAATCTGTATGCATACATACTCTGAGGTGCTCTACAGTGTAATTTGCCTTTAGTGTCATGCATCCTACAAGAAACTCCGGCAATTATAAACCATAAACAGAATATATGCAACGCAGTTGCCTGTTAAGGTCAGCAGGTTATCACAGCTGTTCTCTGAGTCTTGAGGCATCCCTTAAACACTTGACTTCTTAAAAAGTGAAAATAAACGTCCCCCAATGTAATTTACAGCAAATTAAGTTAGAGATTGCAGCCTCTGAGATCTTATTGGTGGATTGCATTCATGGAAACTGCATTATGGGGCAGCGCGATGAAGTCATTAAGAAGCTTACAGACGTTCTGGCAGATTAGGTTTTCCTCTTCTAATCCTACAGATTACCACCCCACAAGCCTGCTGACTGAGAGTGCTTTGTTGTGCTGCACAATTTCTTTACATTGATCATTTCTTGTTGCTCCCACATCACTGGACTTTGTAGACTAAGAGGGACACTGGCAGGAGAGAGAGGAGGTCAAAGTGCAACCGAACTGCATAAACTCCACAGCTGCAGACAGGACAAAAGCTCTTCAGCAAACTGTAGATGAAGCTAGGATTTAGGGATGCGTTTGGAGTTGGATTTAATTAAATACGATGTGGATGCTCTATTTTTGTAAATATTACATCGTGTCTCTCGTGGATGGAGGTAATTCTTTGTTGTAAATGAACATAGACGGCAGAAGTTTACTTCCAATAGAACTACCAACCCACACCTAGGTGGACTGACGTCTGGACGATCATCTCTTTTGGAGGCTTCCCCAGATGGTATCCCTTGCTCCCTGTAGTGAGATGGAGAGAAAACCGTGTTGTGAAGAGCCCAAGGAGCCTGTGGAGCCCGAGGTAAGGGAGGCCATTTCTGGGCCTGTTGACAAGGACGGTCCAACGGAGCTGTTCCATGGGCCTGGACAGGAAGGCAAAGAGCCACATGGGAAGGAGGAGGATCAAACAGAGGGCCAAGGTGCAGGGAGTGAAAGCACTATGATAAGGAGCTCCTCTGACCCTTCTCAGGGAGAAAGTGGAGAGACAGAATTTAAGCATGGGAAGAAACTTAAAAAAACAAACAGTTGGAAGACAGTCCGATTTCAAGACCCATCAGGAACAGAAGATGTGTTGGAGAGGGACAGCTTAGGGGAGAGTCTCTTTCCAGAATATGTGACGGAAGAGTGGACTTCCTCCACCTTTGAGGAGTTGTTCATGGCAGAAGATTGGGAGGACATCACAGGTAGGCTTGATGATACATCAATATACAGTAGATCACAGTACATCACAGTACATCATAGCTATAGCCATACATGTACCTAGAATTGGGATCCATAATCTTAACAAACTTTACTACGTTTACATTTCATTTACTTTTTATTTTCATTTTCAATCCGATGCCAAAATAAGACCAGGACAAAACTGTGACCAAGATGCGATCGGTCATAAAGTAAAGTTTAGTGGCTGTTTCTGAACACATGTTTACCAACAACTAGCAGATTAAAAACCTACATGACCTTCTCTCCCATCCTCACCCAGATGACCGACAACTGAGGAAGAGGGTGCTGGAGCCTGGGACCCTGCATGGCCTGCGCCCCACCTGGGGCCAGGAGGTTTCTGTCAAAATGCAGGGTGTCCTGGAGGACCGGACTGTGGTGGAGAAGGACTGCAAGCTTGTCTTTGTTATAGGAGAGGGAGATGTAAACCAGGTGCGCGTTTCAGCCTCTCGAAAAGTGCAGGTTCCTCCAATACAGCGCACTTGTATCTTCTCACACTGACCAATGGAGAGACCATAGAAATACCAATAAAATATCACAAATTACACAATGCCAAAGTATGCTTAAATGCACTTATAGTAATTATGTAAAATGGTGAAAATAAAACGTGCTCACTGAGTACTCAAAATAACAGTGCCGTTTGACACGTGCAGGCCCTGGAGGAGTGTGCCATATCCATGCAGAAAGACGAGATCACATTATTGCTGGCAGATTCACTGTATGCCTATGGACTTCTGGGAAGGTAAGGATTTTGGCTATCTTTCAGAGCACATGGTATTAGAAACCATAAAATCAACATCTCTGGCAAGTACTAATTATTGGCTTTGTTTATTTGAGGTCTATTTCTGGTGCTACGGGGGTGAGGTTGATGTTGAAACCCAGATTTGGTACAGTACAGTGACGTCTAGAAGCCCAGACCTTTTTGTACCTGTTGCTGTGGGGGTAGCTTTGCTATCCTCAGTAGCAAGGCTAATGAACCATAAACAGGAGCAGATGGCTTCCTCCTAACACCATTCAGAGGCAGCCAGAGGCCAACACCTCCCAACCTATGGGAGGACACCTCTCATATTACAGGCAATGGCTTAAGTTTATAACCCCCGCACTGGATAAACATAGAAGAGGTTGGTGTGCTACTGACGAAACCCTGTAAAAATGTTTATGGATCTCATGTTTACTTAGAGATAACTTGAACACATGAAAGGTGATTTGATGATTAGATTGCAAAGAACAACAATTGAATGAAAAGTCTTGCCTCAAATGTTTAGTTGACAGCAAATGTGTCATAATTTGTTTGCTAATTGTTAATATATATATTTTTAGCAAGAAATATTCTGCAGTTGTTACTGATATAGGGCTTTTTAGAGATGCAGCTATATGTCACAATTCTTTTATTATACAGCAAAATAGTCAGTGTTCATTTGGGTCTTTACCAGTGTTTATATAAGCCCACACCATCACAGTTAATTAAACACTTTAGATAGTTTTAAACAACTGCCCCAGAGCCATATCGGCTCTATGAGCAGATGAACAACTCTCCAATCAGCACTTGTCAACTCAAAATAATTGCTACTGGAAAATCAACAGTAATTAACACTGGAAAACGGTCTGTGTATTCAGGCCTACCCTGTTACCAAAACAAAGGTTATAGCCCTAGAATGACAAGTTATACTGCACTTTTGAGGACATGTGCGGCACAATGACACAAAAACAGTAATCCACAAAAACAAACTTGCACCCAGAAATATTTTGGTACAAGCCTTCAAAGGTGCAGAAATGTAATGTTTATGTTTCAAATCAGTTTTGCATAGCCTGATAGTACATGGTGCTACAACTGAATATCGTCGAGCAGAGTTCACAGTATATAACATTTGAAAGCAGCAGAGGCACTGACTGCTGGGCAGGAACAACAGGGTAATCTATTACAGTATATATGTGACACATGGAACAAGTGTAATATGTAAGCCTGGTTAAGCCTTTGAACTGTGTTTTTTTTAATGTACCAACCCACGGGAGCCAATCAAAGTGCATTATTTTCCTACTTCACACCCAGGAATGTATGTGGTGTCTGAGGCTCCGCGAGCCTCATCTGTGTGGTCCCATGTTTCCCATGTTGTGATATGTGTGTGCTGCCGGGTCCTGGTTTCTGTAGTGTGCTGTATGTGAGGTCTTGCTTCTATTATGGAGCTCTATGGAGGTGATGATGTGACATGGGTGGGAGATGTGAGCGAGGAGTCTCTGCGCTGTTGTGGTGAGTCTAGTCCTCTGTGTGTAGAGAGAGTCAGAGAAAGGGGGAGGCAGCAGGAGCTTAGTTAATGATTGTTTTGATGCAGCTGATTAGGGTTATGTGCTGTGGCGTCCAATTTAGCCTTGTCCCTAAGGTAGACAGTCAGACCATCTTGCCAGCTCTTTAAAGACTATGTCGGACATACCTCGTTGATTGTTGCCCCAAATCTGTTAAATTACTGAAGCCTAATGTTTTATTTTAATTCAATTCGATGATGGATTTGTGTGAAAATGTAACAGCATGTTACAACTTATTAAATTACCCCAGGGATGGGCTGTTGTGTGGCCTAGTAGTTAGAGAGACCATCCCATAATAGAAAGGTCCCAGGTTCAAAAAAGTGTCCTTGAGCAAGACACTGCTCTGGAGTGTCGGCTAAATGTAAAAATATGATAAAAGTATTGGATAAAAATAAATATTTTGGGGGAAAAAATCTGTCTGAAGCAGTGAGAGATCATCTTTTCAAAGATTTGACAGTCACAGTGTGTCTGCTGTAAAATGACAGAGAGAAGAGCAGAGAATATCTCATTAGCCTCTCCTTGTTTTCTGGCGGATACATTGATTGAACACTGCCGGTCGCCTGCTGCAAACTGCACCACTAAGAGCACTTCACGGTTATTTTCTCAGAACAGAGTGCAAAGCAGGTCAGACAGTCTGATTCACCACACCACTAGAATGGTCTGTGGCATGGTGTGTGGGTGATGGGCTGGCTTCTGCATCTGATCCTAGCAGACGTTTCAGGGGAGCTGAAATTTGTTGAATAAAGCGAAGACATGGCTAATGAAACCTCTGGAAAAGTCTGGACAGGGCTGTGTAGGATACAAAACCCTGCACAGTTCTGTGGCAGGGCTAGAGGACCCATAATTTACCTGATCAATGACAACAGATAAGGCCGGTGAGCTGATTGGGACTAAATCAAACATTGACATTTGTGCTGTGAGACCTGGATGCAACGAGCCTTAGAGACATGAGATGTGACATTAATCACGCTCACCAAAACCTGTCCCCACTGACACATGGTTAGAGACGGTTTTGTGTTAGGACACGGATTCAATCCCCTCAGTTAGCATGTCATTATCATAGATCAATGGAAACTACTAACATCCGTGGATCTCTGGACAGTCCCTACTTCAACACCCATAAAAACCCCAGGGGCCTTGTAGAGGCTGCCCCATCAGGCCTTCACACCCCAAAGTCAACAACATGAAGGTTCACTGGCATCTGCTCTACTTGTACCAGAATAAAAGTAAGCTTGATAGTTACATAAATGAGCCTACCTATACTATATACAGTGCATGCATGTGTTTCCCGCTGTACGTGAAATACTACACTGTCTACACAACACATTTAAAGACTTCTTCCATCTTAACTGGTGAGCTGTAAACGTAGGTAAGGTTATATTGGCCTGCTGTCAACAAATATAAACTGGAGTTTATACTCTGATACCTTGGTCTTGGCACAAAACAGAACTTTCTCAGTGGCACATCTTGGGGTAGAGTTAGTTAGTCCACTGGGATATGTCAAATAGCTAAATTAATACTTTAATCCAAGTCCAGATAGATAGCGTCAATCTAAAGTCAATCATTCTGGTGTTGCATCAATGTGTCATGCAGGAATTGTGTACTGTTTAGGATTAGTAGTATATAACATACAAATAGATAATTACACACTAAACAAATACCCCACAACGGAAAAGTAGCTCTGACAAGAGATGACTGTTGGCGTCAGTTTCTGAGTGGAGAAAAACAAACAAGTTTTACTGTGAGAAAGTAATCTCCCTCACTTTGACCCCAGGGCAGCTGGGCCTGATGGCTACCTTCATTCAACCAATCTCACTGGCCTAGCAATAGTGGCAGGGTGGAGCAGGAGTGCAGTTTCAGTTAACTGAAGCTACAGTTCAGCTTTGGTTCTTGTGAATGTGCTGTAGGTTGAAAATGTACCTTGGTGATTGAAGGTTATTGAATAATATTCAGCATCTGTCTGTATTTTCTGCATTTTCTGGTTCTGTCATACTGGTTCTGTCAGATTATGCTGGAACAACATTAAAATAGAGGTCATTGTCTAACTAGAAGTAATAGATAGGAATTTGCTCAAGGGGAATCTTTGTTGACACTGTTGAAGAGGCTGGCAAGTGGAAGCCTTTCCCCATAGCCTCTGAGACACACCCATATCCAGCGGGGAATGCAGCTGAATAAGGTAACAATAACTTTCTCAGAGGAGAAAGGCATGCAAACCAATAGGTCCACATAACAAATTGGCAACTTGAGAGTGTCAGCCCTGAGCTGCAGTGAATGGGATGATGTTCACGGATGAGTGAGGATACTGGTGGGCGTTGCCACCCTAGTTGAATTTGACATTGGCACAACATATGACACATTCTCTCTCTCTTTCTGTGTCTACACTAATGACTTGAGCTTGTTCTGCAGCACTGAGTAAAAAAAGAACCACGACACCAAATGAGTCTAAGAATAAGTTTTACTTGCTATTGTGTGTGTGTGTGGGGGGGTGTGTGTGTGTGTGTGTGTGTGTGCGTGTGTGTGTGTTCTTCCCCTTTTTGCATATGATTCCAGTTCTTATCACCAATCGTACCACGATACAGCCTAGAACTTGCAGTTCTGCTTTTTTGTTACATGAAATACTTGCAAGAAGACAGGTACACTAAATCACTCACTACAAGACTGTACTTGTGTGACATGACCACTCCTCCCCTGTTTCTAGATACGTGAGCATGTATGCAAGCTGACCACTCAGAAACTCTGACCTCAAGGTACTGTGACTCACTCCCCAGTACCACCTGGTTCAAATGAATAAGTTGACCTTTCAGACACATGGGAAAAAATGATGAATCTAAAACATCTTCTCAGGCTCCTCTCTTTGCAAAAATAAGGAGGCAAAAAATGGCCTGTAAGGAGTAATAGAGGATATGAGCTGATACCTGCATAAAGAGCATGTTTCTTTGTTTTACTGTTTCTCATCCATCCAGCAGTAGTTTTGAGCAAACCTTCAGCTGAACTGCTGCATGGTCACATGACCTAAACACGTTTTTAAGTTTTGGGCTGTGTTTGTAGCTTTCCTGGCATGGCCACAGCAGGCTGACAAGAAACCACACCCAGGCCTGCACACCAGCAAGTACAGACAGCTGGAACACACTCCAGATAAGATCAGGCCAGCTCTCAATGAGCATGTGCTCCTCTGTTGCTACAACCTCTGCCACTTACTAGCTTCAAAATGATGACCTAGAACTACATCGCAATTTATGAATGAAACTGCACAATGGATTCTTTGTTTTATCTTTGAAAACTGGATGCTAGGTTGTCCTGACGTAGCAGCAGTATTTTGCCAACTCAGACCAGTGTTTGGACTGTGCATGTGCCTCATCTAATCTCGCTGGATGTTTACCTTTTTCCCCCACTGCTAGCAGGCTTATCTCTCTCATCGACACAGCCCTGGCTGTAATATGGCACTAGCCTCGAACATGTCTGCTACTGCTTTTATATTTTGGGTAATTCAGTGGTGAGAGGATGTTTAGTGGGACAGTAAATCCCCTCCACTGAAATCTCTCACTGGAAGTGCTTTTATTGAATTTTTGGTACAGAGCATATTTTTAGATCCGATAAGTGGACAAAGCTGGCTTTTTGTTGTGTGGCCACCAGACAAGTTAGAGCTGTGTTAGTTCTGTCCACACCGCTCTACTTTCTCCTTTCAGTTATTTTATTATTTATTGTTCCATCATTTACCTTTACATCTCACTACTCCACATGATGCAGTACGTCATCCAAGTGTAGCATACACAATCCTTGCTATACTGCTTTATTGTTCATTTTGTTGCTTGTGTGTTTGAATGTACAGGTCAATCAGTATTATCTTTTATCTTGGTGGGTGTGTTCCCGGCATCACAACAGGCTGGTTGTACTGGAACACAAAGCGTAGAAAGAGACACTTGCAAATAGTTCACTCATAGCACCTCTTGCTATGCTGTGTTGTATAACCACGACATTGTGACAGAGCTTTTTTCACAGCATGGCATGCAGAGGGACACGCGGGAGAAACACACGTGAGATGGCACTCAAGCTCTAATCTAGCTGTCCTGCCAGCACCTTTCATATCTCTGCCACTCTTTTTACATCCTCCATGCCTGCTGTGCACAATACACAGCCAATAAGAGAGAGATTACCGGAGCAGGACAAAGAATAGAGGTGCGCACAAGGCTCCAGTTTCAAGTCCGCAGTAATCTAATGTACTCTTATTAACAGCTAAGTATGTCTCAGGACTGCTCTCCTGTATATTATGGTCAGTTTGTGCCTGTCTAGGATAAAATGTAAGAGCCATTATACTTTCATTTCAGTATTCAGACAGGAATTGTGACCAATGTACGATTTTATGTCCACAATATGTGATGTCCTTAAATATACTACTTTAGGGTACATGAAAATGGTTTGTAACTCTCCTGCGTGTGGTTTTGTATTCATAGCTGGTTCCAATTCTCCATACACGGAAGCTATTTCTGGGTTTCTTTGACTTTTGGGGCCCCTCAGTCCCACTCTTAATTTGTGGCTCACTGAGGTCCGTTCTCTCTGAATGTTAGACTCTTCAACCTACAGATGAATGCATCTTTCTCATAATCTAACCTCAGACAGATTTATAACATGATCATAACATATCATGATAACAGACACATGGTTGCTGGGCAACTCATGAACATACCTCCTGCATGGATAGGCACATGGCTTATGAGCTATTTGTCTGTATGGCAGCGTGGTGCGGCAGAGCGGTGGAGAGGGAGGGGAATCGTGGCAGGGCGGCTACTGCCATCGGTGTGTGTGTGTGTGTGTGTGTGTGCGTGTGTGTTGGTGGT
>CABFOQ010007862.1:3475-26195 GCA_900660455.1 Gephyroberyx darwinii
CAAACTAACTTGCTGTATCTTACACATCAGAACGGCTTGTCACTGCGTGCGATTAAGAAATCTATAACCGTGCAGATTATACTTTATAGTCCTGTATATGACTGTTCCTTGAGGAGTTCACAGAATTGTAAGATGGGAGCAGCGATAAAAGAGCTTTAATGACGAGGAAGATAAGATTTGCTCTGAGTGACTCATTCATAGCTTCACACAGATTCTCCCATCCCCGTCCCCTCGGCTCGCTAGCTGCTTTGAAATAATGAGCAAACTTCTCGAGCAAACACAGACATTGCAGAGGAGCTTCACAAATCGAACGTGAAGAAATGTCGTAATCAACGACCTCTGTGCAGACTAGCGAAACAACGTGCTCCAATTAAGCCGCGGTTGATACTGTGTTATCATCGCTGGGCCTAGAATAACCGAAGGAGTTTGTTAAAAAGCTGCTAATCAGTTTTTTTTTCTATCACGGGCGTCATTTTCTTTGAGTTAATCAGATCAGTAAAGATGTTCACAGCATTTCCTACTTCAAAGGTCCCAAGATCAGTGGATCTAAATCTGTGATCATACCTGACAGTCAGAGTGGCTGAGAAGAATAGTTTCTATAGGTTTTAATCACAGGTTGATGACTTCCATTTTCATTTCTGATTGAATTAACAATCAGTATTTAATCACGGATATGGAATAGATAATCTCAAAATCATTACAACCTCAGTGACCTTCAGGAATGTTATGGTGTTTGTCCACTGGGAGAGAAATAAATGATTTTATGAAACCTCTATATAATCTGGGTGGATTGTGGATAGTTCATCTACATGGGGTTTACTGCTCCTGATGTCAGACTGAACCCAAGATCGTTGACCTATTGCTATGTACTGGCACTTTCTCTTCTTCAAATACAGACTACTGTTTGCCATGTCACATTTACTTACGCAGAAGAGGCAGGGAATTTGCGCAACCAAAGAATTTCTTTTTGAAAATAATTGGATTAAGGGTTGTCATAGGGAGGTCTAGGAAATCAGAATAGGCATATATCTTGATGATCAGATCATCTCAGTTATGATGATTTACTGATTTTTTGGCCACCCTAGTCTTGATTTGTATTCGTTAGGTCCTTTGTGGCAAAAATCCTCCTAAAAACTGAGGCTCCTGTCCGACTTTCTACAGCAGGATATGACTTTAAAGAAACAGTATGTTCCCATGATAAATTATTCTCAAATATGCTCTGAATCACCGAGGCTGCCCGGGCACAGCAAGTTTTGAACATTTGGGTCAGAATGCAGCCTCATGTGCACCCTGCATTTTCAGAAACAATGAACTCTTTTACTTAAAGGCAACAATTTGCTTTAGCAAGAGTTATTTCTCCTGTTAATTATGCTAGAATTAACTGAGACTTAGCAGGGACGTATTACGTGTGGAAGTAGGTCTGAATGCAGACTACTGGGTCTCCCCAATGACATGTGAAAGCCAGGTGAGCTACACCTCGCCTGCCCTATAACAGATCTGGGACACTGTACTGTGTATGTTCGTGGCATTCCCTGTTATAGAAAGTGTTGAGATACTCGACCATCAAAAATGCCACTGGTTTGAACTGTTGAAATGGTGAAGTGTCACACAGTGGTTTGACACAGAATTGGCCTGTTAAAGCTCCCACCAGGGAATTGTTTAGCCATTACTGACAGTAGTGTGGAGAGAGAGAGAGAGAGGGAGAGAGAGATATCAAAGTTGTGCTATCTCTTAAAAAAAGCAACCCTCTGATTCACCACTGAGGAGGCTAGTTAACCATCAACCAGATAGACAGTCCACCTCTCCTCTGGTTAGCGGCGTGAGAGAAGGAGGAGGAGGAGGCGGCTTCTGCTGTCAGTCACTTGCGGCCTCCGCGTGGTCTCCTCTCTGACACCATAAGGTCCCCATCACATGGGTCTACCTTTTACTGGGCGGAGCTAGGTCCAAAAGAGGGAGGGGGGTGAGTGTAGGTGGGGGGCACATTAGCTTCTTGGACAAGTCTTTCTGCCCTGCTGTCAGGTAGTTGAGAATTTGTTTGTCCAAAGCACTAGCAGACATGGACATGGCAGACTACAGCGAGGCTCTGGACCCAGCCTATACCACGCTGGAGTTCGAAAACATGCAAGTGCTCGCCATGGGTGCAGGTGAGTCACATATATGCAACTCTGCCGTTGAACTTTGAAACTTTTACCTAGTTAAAACTTTGGTCAGGGAGTGATAAAAGCGGTCATTTGTCCATCTTCTCCTGCGTGCAGAGAGGTGATAATGCGCAGCGGTCTGGGGTATTTCTTTTATCACCTGCAGTAGTAAAACATTAAGAGATTTTGATTTACAAGACTGCACTCAATCCTCAATGCATTTTTGGTCATTTGGTAGATGGAAGTGTAGCATGTGGAGCGATCTTAACTTGTTTAAACTTGTACAGTGAAGTGGTCTTGGTCATATTTCAACCAGATCGATTACAGCGGAGAGATATTCATCCTCAGATGAAGCAGTAGTTTGAGTATCATGAACATCCCTCTCCTGTTACTAACGGTTTGTTCCCACAGACTCGATGGTAAAGAATTAGGGTCGGGGTTTTCTGGCGTTTAGAATGAGTCATGGTTTTTGAGAAGTTAAGATGACACTGACCTATTTATGTATGCAGTCTCCCATGACTTTTGGCTGCGATCCCGTTTCTCAAATGAAACAATTCCCAACGAGGATAAGAGATGCTTGGAAGAGAACCTCACTGCAGAAACTATACATATACATTTTAACTGTAATGGTGTTTCTACTAAACTATTTGACTTTTTAATAACTTGCACATTCAACCTATTATATCAATGCATATCAATGTCTGTTCACAATAGTCGCCATTTACAACCAATAGAATGTTTATGATCATGAAAACATGACAAACGGTGTGATTGATTTACCCAAACTGATGACTATGAGGGCGGCTAAAAGGAAGACTGTCTCCAGTGATTGCCTTTTCAGAGGTAATCAAGCCTACATCAATTATGGTCTGTTGACTTTGTCTGAGCTGCTCAGGCAGTTAATAGATCCTAGCAGGTTCTTATGGAGGCTCATTTTGATGAGCCGTCAATGGCGCTGAACACTGTATTCACTTGCGCCGTTCACACCTCCTTAAATGAAACCAGCTACCTGTCTGCAATAAATACAGTGTTAAGTGGGAATATTAGGTGATCAAACCATGTTTCCTGATATTGGTCCATTGTGATAGGATTAGCATTCAGAAAAACACCATCTCTGGTGAGTGTAACCGTTTGGGTCAACCACCGTGTCCCTGTTCCCTATCTCAAAAACCCATGACCTAAAGGCCTGGTGACCTGATGAGAGGCCCTCTCTCTCTCTCTCTCTGCTCTTCTTCTCCTGCCAGACTCCTCACCAGCTGAGAGCACCAACATGAATGCTGCCAACCACCTGGGAGCGGGCACCCTGTGTGCCATCTGCGGAGACAGGGCCACTGGCAAGCACTACGGGGCTTCCAGCTGTGATGGCTGCAAGGGCTTCTTCAGACGCAGCGTCCGCAAAAACCACATGTACTCATGCAGGTGGGAGTAGAATCTATACGTAATGGCAGAAGTATAGTCATAGAGGTGTGTAATATTTTTGACCAGATATTTTGGGAGGGGGGAGGTGCTTGCTGTGCCAGTAGAGTACTACAGTGGCAGGACTGGGTAGCTCCCCCAGGGTGTTGCTGTAAATAAGAATATATTTTGTCATTTTGTCTGGTTTCTTAAAGGTTAAAATATTTAAAAAATGGGCCTAATTGCATCATTCAGTCAATGTGCTTTTTTGAATCTACCACAGCACTAATAAACAAATCCACTCACTTTCAAGGTTCAACAGACAATGCATTGTGGACAAAGACAAGAGAAATCAATGCAGATACTGTCGACTGAAGAAATGCTTTAGAGCTGGCATGAAGAAAGAAGGTGGGAGCCTTTTATCTTTTCAACACGGTGAAAAGACGACTCAATCTATATGCTCAATATATATATTTTTGTTGAAACAGCAGTACTGCTTTTGGAAAAGTCTTGCAAGGGAAAAACAGAACTTCCCACTTAATCAGTGAATCACTGTCATAGTGTGAGTTGTGTTAGCGACTCGTAGCCGGGCTGTGTTGCAATAGCCACGAGAGTAGCACTTTGTTAATGTTCACTGAATGAAGCCCTGAAGTCTAAGACCGGCTTATGCTGAGCAAACATTTCTGAGCAATAATAGCCATATACTGATAAACATCCTTGGAAGCCTTATTCTTTCCGTTAAATGACTCAGCACTCTATCTATCTATCTATCTATTATCTATCTATTTGTATAACAAAGTAGTGAAGAAAATCAGAAGTTTATAATTGGTTTCTTGCGTATTTATTTCGTTTAGTTGCATATGACACTTTTGTGCTACAGACCTGCAAGCCAGTCTGCAAGCACCGCCGGTGTTAGTTGAAGTACTGATGCTATTAATCTGTGTGTGTGTCTCAGCGGTACAGAATGAAAGAGACAGAATCAGCACCAGGAGATCCAGCTATGAAGACAGTAGTTTACCATCCATCAATGCACTCATCCAGGCAGATGTACTGTCAAGACAGGTAAGGCCTGTTACTACACACTACTCATCTCAGGGGATTTACAGGCTTTATCTATCTGTCTGATGACTGCATCTATATTGCCCTGCACAGATCACCTCTCCTGGTCCTCTACTGAACGGTGACATAAGGACCAAAAAAATGGCCACCATCACAGATGTGTGCGAGTCTATGAAACAGCAGCTGTTGGTCTTGGTGGAGTGGGCCAAGTACATCCCCGCCTTCTGTGACCTGCCCCTAGATGACCAGGTACGGCTCATACACAGACAGAGTGTACATAGTTGTATAGACACTCTGGTCACTCATCAGCTATCATCAGGTACAGACTTGTCACTGAAGATAGCTTAGTTATGTCTCGCCTAAATAACAAAAATGTTTACCAGAAACTTACTTTTTCATCACGCTCAGCATCTTAAACTCCTCGACCAGAGTGGTTAATGTATTTTAATCCTGAGTTAGAATATGATGAGCTGGTTTTAAAGTTATATCCCTCGTCAAAAAAGTGCAGAATCATTAACACTGTGATCACTGGGCCTCTGTAACTGATTTGCTGATGTTGAATTAGTGAGGCAGCTAGTGTCTCGAGAGACATCCACCGAGGTCTTCCTCTGCGTCTCGCTGAAGTTTCCATTTGCTCAGTGACCTTGAGGTGAGGGGGAATCTTCCTTCCCCCATAGGGCACTATCACAAAGGTTTACTGACTTTAAAAAAAAGTGACAGACCAGTAAAGAGGAATGCTGGGTAGTCCAGGTAGTAACTGTTTAATACTAGTCTACGGTGGAGTCTGATGTGAGTTCTCCTTTAATACAGAATAGGGGACTGCTGGATTTCATCAAATTTCTATGAGCTAGCTAATAATGAAATTAATTCACTCTCTCTCTCTTTCAGGTGGCTTTGCTGCGAGCTCATGCTGGAGAGCACCTCCTGCTTGGTGCTGCCAGGAGGTCTATGCTCTACAAAGACCTCCTCTTATTAGGTAAAAATGACACATTCATCATATTTCAGCCTTAAAAACTACAGTCCATCAGTCTTATTGCCATCACTCAATGTCTCATCCTCAACAAAATTCCATTATAGTATGAACTGAACTAAAAATGCGATTCTCCTACAGGAAATGACCACATCATTCCCAGAAACTGCCCAGAGCTGGAGGTGAGCAGGGTAGCGGTGAGAATCCTGGATGAGCTGGTGCTTCCCTTCCAAGAGCTCCAGATAGACGACAACGAATATGCTTGCTTGAAAGCCATAGTTTTCTTTGATCCAGGTACGATTGCTGAATAAAATTTTCAAACATTTCAGTGAGAGGTTTTGTGGGACATCTCAAGAGGGCAATTGAAGCAGTACAAGTCCGAGGCAGAGTTACACCACCTGAACACACCTCTCTTGCTAAACGCCCCTTTCTTTTATTTGCCCGCAGACGCCAAAGGTCTGAGCGACCCAGGAAAGATCAAGCGAATGAGGTACCAGGTTCAGGTCAGCCTGGAGGACTACATCAACGACAGGCAGTACGACTCTCGGGGTCGCTTTGGAGAGCTGCTGCTGCTGCTGCCGACGCTACAGAGCATCACCTGGCAGATGATCGAGCAGATCCAGTTCGTCAAACTCTTCGGCATGGCCAAGATCGACAACCTGCTGCAAGAAATGCTGCTTGGAGGTGAGCGCTCTTGGATAATTCAGCTTGAATTGTACTTGACGCTGAGCTGCATCATAATTGGTCTGCCACAGTAGATTATGATTGACCATTTGTATGTTTTGTCTCTTAGGTTCTGCTAATGAGGCTCCACATGCACCTCACTCTCTGCACCCTCACCTGGTTCAGGAGCACCTCAGCAGCAATGTCATAGTAGCCAGCAACATGCCAACGCCAATCCATAATGGTCAAATCTGTAAGTACAAACACCATTAGTACCAAGTGTGCAGTATAAATGTTACTGCATCCAAGGTTTGAATGTGCTTCTTCAGCTGAAATAGCGTACTGTTGTTGTCAGGCCACATACTGCAGTGTACGAACTGGCGAGTGCAGGACTGGGCAATCAAACCTATTAGTTTAAGTGCATTGAAATGAATAACATTTTAATGAACAGGGATTGTTAACTTTCCTCACTGGCACCCGGCTCCATGTGCAGCCCGGTCAGGTAGCTGGAAGGACAAACAGGCTTGGCAGAATAATCCTCTAAGTTCTTCACGGAGACTAATCTGGCTTATTTTGTCAAAGAGAACTTCTGTTATTTTTTTCTTAACATTTTTAATGCTCTCAGAAATTTCACAAAAGTGCTTATTCCTTGTCTGAAAATGGTGTTGTTCCAAGAAATGTTATACTACAGCATGGTAAATATGGTCAGTATACCTAATCGTTCTTCACTCTAATGCTCTCATGTACCTTTCTGTTCTACTTTTCAGCCACTCCCGAAACCCCAATACCTTCTCCACCTACTGCCTCCAGCTCAGAACATTATAAAATGGCTCAGGGGGTCATAGCCACGGTGCCCAAGCAGCCAACCTCCATCCCTCAGCCTACCATTACAAAGCAAGAGGCCATCTAACAACCTGCTGGATCCTTATTTCTTTCTCTCTGCATTCAGTTTTTTTATTGTCTTACCTACTGTTTTAAACCAGGGCCTTTATACAGAAGTTTATATATATAATACGCATTGGAGCTGTTGACTTGACTGAAACTATTAAGTAGCTAAGTATCTAAATTATAAGTTAAATTCTGTTCCTCGCAGATTTCTCTTTTTCAACATCTTCAGGGATTTAGGGTGTACACAAATGCAGCAGTTGAGCTCCACGGCTCAGCGAAAGGTCCTGAAGCTTGATGCAACTTCATTCATTGTCAGACAAAAGAATTCAAACTTCAAAACCATCTTTGCAGACTGTCTTTCTGTAAGATCAACATAAAAACATTTATTCTGGGGCAACATCATTCAGTGAGTTCCTTCGGCATGTTGTATGATACAGAATGTAGTAAGGCTTACTGTTAGATACGATGACTTGATCATGTCAATATTGTATGAATGTTACAACAGGCCTTACATTGTCGTGTATTTAGTGCTGCACAGTATTTCGTTTTATGTTCATTGGTGATGAATCTCTTCCTTTCAGTCAGTCATGAATACAATGACATTTTCTACTTGGAAATAATGTCATTTAACAAAACTGTACAAAAGGAAATCACTTGGACACATTCAACTTTTTGAGGTGTCTTAAAACAGTGTGACAAGATTGAGATATCCATTATTTTATGTACTGGAAAATTACATCTTTACAGTAGTTATGTTAAATTTATTATGTTGAAATTTACACCAAGAAAGCTTGGTACATACAACATGGTGTATTCTGTGGTGCCACTTTGTAAAAGTCACAGGCAGACACACTTTGAGGAATTAATGTAAGTTTTCCAATTCAAATACTTTAAAATGTTGTATTGGTTTTTAAAATTTTTATATTTTTTGTTTGAGCTTAGTATTTTGTCATTGTTTAACTGACAGAATAAACTGTGCCTTAAAACCTGTACTGCCTTACATAAATAGGCAATGTTTCACCTTACAATGTGAAGAAGAATTAATAAAATCTCAAGTTCTATTTTTACACTGAATTTGCTGCGTACCATATTTTATACAAAGATTATACCACGTAAATAAGACTGCACTACTTATTTGAGGAAAGTCATTATTTGCACTTTCTAGGGATAACAAATAGTAGCTACAATGTCAGACAAGTTGGAAAAACAGTTTGTTAGCTACATGTTGTAAAAAAAAAAAAAAAAAAAGGGTCCAACGTGGCAGTGCTGCTTGGTCAATGATATTGCAACAGTATGTTGCTTCAGACTGACTGGTGTCATAAACTCATTACAGATAGCAGTGAGAGAGAGAGATTAAGATAGAGGCGCTCAACTTCAAAGCTAAAATATTTCTCCTTTTGAATGGAAAAAAAAACGTTGTTAATGTCCATGTCCTGCACTTGGACATGTTATTACAATTTATTACAAGTTTGACTTGTGAAGCCTCAAAAAAGTGGAAGCTTCACAGTAGCATAACAGAAAACTATGGACTTAGTTGCGCGTGCCAAATTTTTAAATGAATTAATTACATTTTATTTAATGCGTGCTGCGCATGCACATTGATTTCCTGAATTTACTCAAATACAGTAAAACTCAGCCAACCAGTGACCAGAACATCTACAGACCTGCATAGAGCCTTTTAGGAGGTATGGATACAATGGATTCAAGAAGGGGACAAGAAATCCTCTCCATGACACTCAGGTTTCACTGAAACCACTGAGGAGGTACTAAAGTATCCTGGAACAGATTTTAGAAGGATACTGGTATACAAATATCACAGAAAAACTATAAGACCCTATAGTAATATTATAAGAATACCACAGCAGGTTAGAAAATACCATCAAGTAGGATTAGATCACTATAAACTCACTGCCGATACTGCCGTTATAGGAAAATTATAATAGTTTTTCCTCATGAATTACAAAAATGCTACAAATTTGCTTTAAGTTCAACAATACTTTCCTTACATTATAATGCATAAAGCCTTTTGGGAGGTACGGATACAACGTATTCAAGAAAGGGACAAGAAATCTGTCATAAATTTAGCCCAGAGAAACAGACTGGTATACCATGGAGAGGACCTGGTTCCTTTCACTGATTTGTTTTAGTGTGTTAGGTTTAAATGAAAGGATCCATTGCCTTTGCATGGATATAGTATCCAGCCAAAGGTCCAGTTGTATCAGTAGTTCTGATCTATTGGGGGTACATTGTAATACATTTGGGCAATAAGCTTAGAGCTGTTGTAGTCTCATCATGGTGAAATAGTACTACTATTCCTCTCTCATCTGTCTTGCCTGATCACTTTCTTACCTGGCTGCTGTACATTTTCTGTGGTTCTGCTACTTTTCATCAAGTACTTTCTTCAATCCATCTATGGAGAAACAGGTTTATTTGTAGGCTATCTATGTTATATGTAACTTACTTTTTTGGCTATCATGAGAGAAGCTGACATGTCAGTCATTTTTGTTAACATTATACCTGGCAAGTTACAAAGCTAGTGAGTGTTGTAGCTACCTAGCTAATGTTAGCTAACTATAACATCTCTCTCTCTCTCTCTCTCTCTAGCTCTCTCTCTCTCTCCTTATGTGTTGCAATTCTCTCTAAATGTTCTAAATGTTTTGAAAGTCAATATGGTTATTTGTTTATTTGAAATCAGTATGTATGCCTATGAGTTGGGTAGCCTTATCTTATTTGACCCCCCCCCCTAAAATCACCCCTGGGACTAATCACGGTCATCACGGTCATCACGGTCATCTCACAAAGTCATCCAAACAAACTTCTGTTTCTGTATATCATAACCAAACCAAAACAGGTTAAGAGGTGTATTGGCTGTTACATTTCGAATATAGTCATTTGAAATTTGAAACAGCAAACATGATACCTGTCAGAAAAGTCGTGTCCTTCATGGTGATCTAGGAATGATGCAGGCAGGCAGACTTTGTAGCCTAAATCTGTGCAACTCTGCCATCTGCCGCATTCATGTGTAATTACATATAGAAACACGTAGGCCTTATGTTTTCAGATAATGTGGAACAATCTTTAATGTAATGAAAATTCATAACGTAAGTATGAAACAAAACATAACCTGGTATAAATATATATTCTGTAGATATAATGGGCTTACTATTGACTATAATAACAGTAATAATTTAAAAAAACAACAACAACGATAAATAATAACTATTAAATAATGCCAAAAAAACAAAAAAAACAAAGACTGCACACAGTTTGCAAAAATGCTGCCATAAAGTGCTGTCACAAATACTGCAATTACGTTATCAACCAATATCAACGACCAAACAAAGTGGTATGACGTGGAAAGTAGGGAATTCTTGAAATTAAACAACTGATTGTAAAAAATAATGAGCGTAAATGCACACCTTTTGGCTAATAAATTATTGAAACATCAGTTACATGTCTGATTCAAACGTGCCGCTGCAGAAAGAAAAGGGAAAATAGCTCAAACAGCCACCAAAAAGCTACTTTTCTCACAGTCTGTTTTGTTATTTCCGACCAAAGGCACTTGAATGCGCGTGTTAACAACTGCCAAATATAGATTTTAGGAGCTTACGAAGAGCACATGAAGGCACGTGAAGGCAGCATAGGCCTAAACAGCAGCAGCGTCGTGCGTCACATGCTACAGATGGACCAATGAGAGAGCGTGGTCTCTGTACCCGGAATTGGTCAAACGATTTTCCTGGCAGGTTGGTTGTCATTTTTGACATATACCGTTGTGGTCATTTATACGTTATTTTTATCACATTCCAATGGATGGTGATATATTTCCTCTACGTTTGTCCTAGGAGATTAGAATCGCACCCATATTCGGGTTGGTATTCAGTCGCTATTCTGACTTTGGTGGACTGTCGCATCGGTTCCGTTCAGGGTCAGTTTATATTAGCCAGTTCGTGGGGCTGAGGTTCCGCATCATTGCTTAGCGAAAAAATAAAATCAGCATGTTTACGCTGTTGTGTATTTTATTGCAGTGAGCGAACTCCATCGCTCCTCCCTCGGCAACATAAAGTGAGGGGACAGTTTGCATCCCCACGTTTATTGTCCAACTAAGGTTAATTGGTATTTCTAAGTGAGTGACAAATTGTGATAATTGATTGTGTGAGAGACTCCCAGACTTTGATAGCCTGGAAGCTAGTGTCGCTGTGCTTTACTGTTTTTACAGCCTAATAATCTTTTGGTACCTCTTGTGTATTACTTTCCAATCAGCCACACTCAGTCAGTCCATGGCCGATCAGCATGAGTCAATCGATCTCAGGTCTCCTCTGGCGGAACCATCAGCGGCTGCAGGACACAGCTGGTTCCCTGGCCCCCCTCCGCCCATCTATTCCTGCACTCTGACCCCTGAATTGGTGGCCAAGGCGCGTGAGGAGCTCCAGGAGAAGCCAGAATGGCGTCTTCGGGATGTCCAAGCACTGAGAGACATGATCCTGAAGGTTTTGGATTTTGTCTAGTCATATTGATATTCACTTAAGCATAGACGTTGTCTTCCTGGAGTCCAAACACATTCGTTAGTACAGTACTGTGATTTGACTTTATGTTAGCAGCCTAACTCTTATTTTTCCACATGACACTGAAGGACCAGCCCAATCTCAGGACCAGGCTGGATGACGCCTTCCTCCTGCGCTTCCTGCGGGCCAGGAAGTTTGACTATGACCGTGCCCTGCAGCTTCTGCTCAACTACCATGCGGGTCGGAAGGCTTGGCCGGAGGTCTTCCAGGACCTGAAGCCATCTACAGTGAAACACGTACTGGACCTGGGGTTTCTCACAGTGCTGCCACACCCGGACCCCAATGGACGGTACATCCTCTGTCTTCGGCCAGGTTGGTGCCAGCTTTTGTGACTAATCTACTTTTGCGCAATACGTTTTAATTGTATTTTTAATGAATAGATGTAACTGTTTTACATTCTGCCTGTGTATATTCAGTAGAGGTTAAATCTCTTAATACATACTGTATAACTGATAGCATGTTACTATACTATGCCTACAGGGCATGCTATACTGATGACTCAACATGATCTAACTCTTACAGGGAAATGGAAACCCAATGATTATCCATTTGTTGACAATGTGAGGGCCATTTATCTGACCCTGGAGAAGCTGATCCAGCCAGAGGAAACTCAAGTGAATGGTATTGTCATCTTAGCCGACTACACCGGGGTGGGCATGTCCCAAGCATCCAATCCAGGCCCGTTCCTTGCCAAGAAAGTTGTGAGCATCCTCCAGGTGAGGACTCTTAAGATCTGATCTGAGTATAGGCTATTCACCTTAAAGGACTACACCGACTGTTTGGAAAATTGGCCCGTTGTTCATCTTACCCTTTATGTGATGAAAAGGTCTATCTTCCTACGTTAGATAATGCTCGTTGCCTCTGGGCAATTGACATACTAACATGTTAGCATGTGCACAGGACAGAGAAATCTACCAGAGACACAAGGGATGATTTTGGTGGTACTAAGACTTTTATTTTTGCTTAATCTTGTCTAGTTCTGCAACAAACTGCTCTAAAAATACACTCACAATGTCATTTTACTTTGTAATTACACAGCATTAAAGATTTTTTTCTGTATATTACAGAAATTTAAAAAGGAACACTCCGTATCTGCTCATTTACAGCAGCATTTCTTGGGACTGCATATTGAGATTGTCATGACTGAAGTGTGCGTTATATTTGCGTAACAACAGCACACAAAACCCAGGTACAATTATTTGACAGAGACCAATTGTGTTCTGAGTACAATTTTCTCCTGTAATTCACAGGATGGGTTCCCAATCAGGATCAAGGCCGTTAACATAATAAATGAGCCCAGGATTTTCAAAGGGATCTTTGCTATAATTAAGCCGTTTCTAAAGGAGAAGATGGCAGAGAGGGTAAGCATTGTTCCTCGTATTGTCTCTTGACTCCTTTGTGTAAAACAAAGGACTATTTTCATCCATTTGCATCCCTTTCATCCACAGCCCATGCTGCTGATTTTAATGTGGCCTGTGGACACATTTCCAATGCATTTATGTATTGCTCAGTTTGGCAGAGGTGATCCTAATGTGCTAATATGGCTTTACATTACAAATTCCTTGTTTATTACTAGGAGCTTTATAGGTTGGACTGGATGTTGAAGAGTAGCATGCTGAAGGGATGCTTTGTGTTTGCATGAATAATGAACTTTATGGTGAGACCGACGACGTCAACGCCACGGTGTTTTTGCTGTCTTCATACACAGTACATCCTCCACGGTTCTGACCTGCGCTCTCTGCACCGGAACATCCCCCGGTCGGTTCTGCCGGAGGAGTACGGCGGCATCGCGGGCCACCTGGACATGTCGGCATGGTCGAAAACACTGCTGGACTCGGAGGAGGAGTTCATAGTGGAGTTCTGCCAGCCAGATCCACTAGAGGGGGTAATGCTTCCAGACTCCATGCTGCTTGAAGGAGAGCAGGCCAGTGGGCAGGACGATGATACCTTCAGGGGGCTGCGCTCTCAGCTCTACTACTGTTACTGACACATACTGTAGATACACTCCCATCACTGAGAGGACATTTTCTGTTTCTTTTGAAACATGTGTTTAGAGTTTTACGGGGCAAGTTGCCAATATTGTACATTATTTATTTTACTAACCAAGCAGCACTATATTAGACAAATCGTGCACTCCAGTCTTCACATGGCCCAGCGTTCAATCTTTGTCCCAAGGCAGCTTCAGGCTCTGGCAAAGAAGCTTTTGATATGAGCCGATGCATGTTTATCCATTATTGGTGGCCTGTATGAATTTATCCCTGGTATTTAATATTTTCCACTGAGGAAGACTTCTCAAACTCTTCTCAATCTCCAACTTGGTTAGCATCTTCATAGTAGGCTGTATACAGGAACTGTTCAAAGGTTGGAGCACTATTTTGTATATGTACCCCTCTTAAACATTGCCTTAATCTGTTAAAATCAGTAGATGTTCCTGGGGATGTGTGATATATCATGTTGAATATGTGTGTGTACCAAAGCAATATTTATGTGCATTCTCATCAGGGCTTGTCTTACATAAGAATGGATATACATATACGCTTCCTTGTTTTTAATTGTAATTAGCTGATTACTGTGCTAACAAAAAGTGATAGATTTAAATATCCAATGCTGAATAGCTGACTTATGTATTTCAGGGCTTTTGTTTAGTTGATGCTTCGATCCACTGAAACTGTAGCTGACTATTTTTAAGTGCAGATAATCTGCCTTATGTTTTCTTTTGCATTTTACATCAACAATAAACCGCTTGCCTATGTCTCATCACTCAGTCTTACCACACGGCCATTACAGATTACAGAAGTCACAAGGGGAATTGCAGTGATCGAATTCTGATATACTGAATATTGACTTTATAGATGACTGGTCTGCCAAATGTTACAAAAGGCCAAATTAGAAATGTGCAATAATGTGGCTTCTCTCTTCATCTGGTAGTGTAGCTACGTCTGTTTTTTTTGTTTTGTTATTTTGTCTTTTTTAGTTGCATTACAAGTATTTTTTTTATTTTAAGCATGTCTGTTATTAAAATCTATATCATGTTGCAGAATATTCATTGATGGTAGTGAGAACAATAAACTTAATTTCAAATGGAAAATGCTATTTGTGTCTTGTTTGTGTTATGGATGCTGATGTTGGCAGAGGATGATGGCATGTTCTGGCATCTGACCAACGATACTTGGGAGTCTTTCCACAATTTCAGTTTTTTTTTTTCATAGACCGAAACACAATTCTCTACTAAATTATATCCAACCACAACTAATCTTCTCAAATGGGGCTCTATAGGATTGCATCCTATCAAATAGTGGTCCGTAGGCTAACATGTATATATGGGGGTCCTTGGTGTCTAAAAATTTGCGAACACCTGCATTGGAATAGAGTTTGCCCCCCACCTTTATATTACTGTCTAAATCAGAGGTTCTCAAAGTGTGGGTCCCAGGGGTCCCCAGCAAAATGAGGTCTAGTTCAATCCCACTGCGAGTATGACCCAAAATCAAATACATTTTCAGATTATTTTTTTAATTCTTAAGTCCATATTCTCACATAACTTACATCAGTTAGATACAATTTACTGTGATGCAAGCAATGAATTTAGAGTCATGCCAGGCTAAAAAGGTGGGTAAGTAGGTTCACCCTCCACTACATGGTTATCTCAGTGTAGACAGTTACACAATTCAATACTAATTCACCACCAACACAAATCCAATCCTTCCCAGTTCCCCTGAAAAAAAAAATCTAATCAGACGGGGTGTCTACTGCTCTAATGTGTGTCTGTTTAGGCTGCTGGCACATTACAGCTAAATGGTATCATCCCAGAAATCATGTTAGAGCTGCTTGTTTCATCCTTGGAGTCCAGCTTGGCGTCGACTCCAGCCCACGGAGGAGTGGGAGACTCCTCATGCCCGCTCTGATTGGCTGACAGAGGGCTAACTCCATTTTGGAAAACAGCTGTTTGAAGACGCAACCTTTCCTCATTGTTTGCCAACGGTACCCGGAGGAAACATCCAGGCTTTCTTACACGGGGACTTTTCCCAGCCCTTATTTGGTTTTCCCAAACCTCGCTTAGTTTCGCTCGAGTTCAGCGCTCGACGTTTTTTTTTTTTTTTTTACCCAAGTGTCCAGAAACTTAAATCGGGGATTCATGCTGTTAAATTCCCATTGTAACAAGTGGAAGACGAGAGGCGAACGGACCAAGGTTAGTCGCCGGTCTTTTGTTGCAGTATTGGGAAATGTGTGTGGTGGAAAACGGGCTTTCGTGTGTATTTGCACGCAGCAGGAAAAAAAACGGTGTGGCGAGTACGAGTACTAGCCTGCGGTCCTGCATAGTCACGAAGCGAGGGCTGGTTAACGTTACGTGTTTTTTAGCTGTTCTGCTTTTACCAGCCAAGATAACGTCAGGACAGCGCTGCTTTCTGTCAGCACCGCATCCATCTGCACCTTGACGCTGTCTCACCTCCATTTCGGTGTGTTTCGTTGCGTTGTGACTGTTATGGTAGCCGTACAAATTGTTGTTTGTATATGTCAGGCGTGTCTGTGTGCATGTTGGTAGTCTAGTGTTCAGTGTCCTTCTCACACATCAGATGGGTGCAGTGTAATGATAGGCTGGATTGTTTTTTGGTTAGGCTGTGCTGTCTCTGCACGCGCGCACGCACACACACACGCGCGCTTAGACAGAATAATCAACGAACTTGCTGTCCTTTATTTGACAACTTAATAAGATAAGAAGCTTTTCGTGCACCAATCTGGCTGTTGAGTGAAGAAACGTGGGACTCCTGCTGGCCTGGATGAGAGCTTTAGTTATATAAAATGATGGAGCTGGTACCCAGGGACTGAGCAGGCTGGTTGGGACCCCCCACTTTGCAAGAGTGTTACTGGGCAGGCGCCAGGCTTACTGGGCATGGGCACTGGTGGAGATAAACATTGGCTTCTCTCCTGACTGTGGTGTGTTCTTTCAGTGTAGTGCTAGTATGTGACTGACTGTTACTAAAACAGTGCCCCCCCCAAGCTCAGCACACAGAATAGTCATTTAATCTAGATTTGATCCAGTATCTCAACTGGCGGGTCAGCACCCAAACTGTGTCATGACGTGTGCTGACAGAGCCGTGCATTAACAAGACCCACTTAGATGGGGTGGAAGTGTGATCTGTATTGGGTTGTGATTTCACGAGAGAGGGAAAATATTGATCTCATAAGGTGCACGCAGGTTACGAGGAAGTCTTGAGTTATATTTTCTAAACTCAAGGCCTTAAATGGTCTTGAATACGGATGCATGTTGAGACTTACAATTTTTGGTGCATTGAGAATTCGTCCAGTCTTGCAGACCATATTCTGATAGGTCTGCAGTTGTTTTCATTTCCATGTTCTTTCAACTGTGAAATTGGTCTTGCATTTCATTCTAACTGGCATTTTAAAGGTCTTAAAAAGTCTGACACCCTGATCCCCTATCTAGTGGTCTCTATTGGTTTAGATTCGCCCCTGTTAGGCAGAATCTAAACCAGACACCTTTTCTCAAGAGGAGGATGAAGGAATTTAGCTAGAATATCAGGTGATATTCTAGGTGATTTTAGGCATATGGATAATTTTCTGTCTTAATAGAAAATCACAGCATGTTGCTCCCTCCCGTGGGGTAAATCGCCCGTTGGATGTTTGATGAAATAATGTATTTTTTGTATGGTCTGATGTCAGATATGGGCGTTACCACATTTGCTTCAGTCGCTATGAACAAGCCCCCTCCTACCTCCTCTTCTCTCTGTGTACCAACTACCAAACTTGACCAAAAATGGCTAAGGGGGGGTGGAGGACAGCCAAAACACACTGTGCAATGTTGCTGAAAGACCTCTAAAAGAGACCCACGCCCCTGCTGACCTCTGAGAGAGTCCTGGCAGAATATTCTCTCCTGTGTTTCCATGTGTCTGTTTCCCTTCCATCATTTTTTATGTTCTCAATAAAAAAGGGACTGACCGCTTCCTTTTTTAAAGGATCACATACATTCGTTCCATAAGGGCTGGTCTTCAGAAGGCAATTACATGAAGGCTATGCTTTATGCTTCTACCAATCTGTGACACTGGTTGCACAGATAGAAAGCGGCTCATAAATAATCAGGTCATGCAAGTACAGTTACTGCTATCTGCAGTGCTGCATTAACAACACTCACCAACACCATTCGCCTCCTCCAACCCTTCAGTAAATGGACGTCATATCTGCTCCTGCTGAGAGCTGCTAACAATAACATGATTGCCCTGAGAACATCAGGACCCCTATCTCCTTGGACTGAGAACCAGCGCTAAGTGCAGTGGATGGGGGTTGGAGGTCTATTGTGTGTGGTTGTTTTTCCTTAGTGGTCATCAGATTCTTTTTCTGTTAGACAGCATTTACTGGCTCTGAATGGTGTTTTAGTATACATTGCCTACCTCCCTCGCAATTTGAGGATAAAGATACTTTAGTGATAATCCGAGGCCGATGGATTCAAGGCTTTTCTCCAATAAGGATGGGGCATCATATGCTTTTGGATAAAAATAGCAGTCTATTCTCAGAATTGGTTCAAGTGCCCCGACCTTCTAGATTTCTTTGAGATTACGTCCACAACCAGCCTGCACAGAGACCTCTCTCCCTCTTAGGATACATAGGTTACAGAATAGAGCAGACTGTAGTTGACTCTACAACGGGGAGTCTGCTGCTGCATCCAGTATTATGTGAACGTTCTGTGCAGAGTCTATTTTTGTATTTCTGCCTCTGTCTAATCATGGGTTTAATGCGTACATATTTTGTGGGCTGTGATTTTCTCAGTTGAACTGTGTTGACCTCCAAGCACATTCCTTGCCCTTTGCGTAGAGGACTTGAGCTACTCTGTTTTTAGCTCCCTAAAGAGACACTCTGAGTCTAAGATAGATAGATAGATAGATAGATACTTTATTGATCCCCGGGGGAAATTCTGTATCAGGTAAACAGAGTTAAATTATTATTTGTTGCTTGGTCTTCTTTAATTATTAGAAATTTAATCTGAATGACAGAAGCCAAGTGGCATTTGTCTTTTTTCCAGGAAAGAGAATTTAAGATGTCCAGCATTTCCTGAGCCTGAATATACAAACGTCAAATTGAAGTACAGCCGTTTAAAGACAAGCTAAAGGTTTAACATTGTAGATTTTGTTCCAGCTGAAAATTGGTATGGGGAATAATCTATTTACTCAACCCATTAACAGATGAGCAGCTACTTAACAAGCTAGCTAGCAGGAAATGAATCCTCCACCATTAAATAGTTTTCTAAAATGTTGCTACAGTTTTGACTGTACAGAGTCAATTCTATTTCATCATGCATTTCCTCTTTCTGCTAAAAGACCTTGTTTTGAGAGGAAGCTTTACAAAGTCATGACCCATCTGTTTTTCAGTATTAAACGGGCTGATTTAATGTCACACAGATGAGCTACACCCTCTTACTTCAGATTGAACCACAACTGCAGCACAGATTGCACACATATGGTTGAGGTATTGATTAAATAGTGTTTTTATACGTACGTAAAGAGAGAAAATGTTTTTTCATAGAGAGTAATCATTTAAAGGGATTCTCATCCAAGTGAACTGATTTGGCAACTCATAGTGGATATCTTCTTTTTTGTCCTATGAAACATATTTTGATGAGGATCTCTCTTCAGAAAAAAGAGAGAATGCGCTTTTAGCTTTTTAGATTTTAGCTGGGCTGGCCCCTTTCAAATTCCATACAATATGACAAAAGTGATAAAAATCATTGCTACATAGAGTACGGCTTGTGATCTGCTTTTTTCTTTCCTTTGGTCCAACTAGAGAACAGATTGTTGACAGTCACTAGAATTCATTTGACAGTATTATATTCAAAGGAAATCGGGTTTCCTGCAGGATAGCCACAGATTATACAAAATATAATAAATCAAATCAGTTAATTTCTCTTAATAAGACAAATAGACAAACCGTCAAGACAAGCAATCCAAATTGTAGCGTCTCACATTGTACAGTAATATATTATTAACATTAACAAACCCAAATATTAACATTGGGTTTGATGTCAGGAACAACAACAAAGCTGATGGTGTTTGTGCTGTTGTGCAACTTGAAGGTTGGTTTCATTATCTAGGACTATAGGCAAGTAAGTGCAATAATTGCCTTTGCTCTTTTCGTGTTTGCTCATGGGCAAGGTTATGTGTGCGCCTTTTTATCCCCTTCAACTCAGCAAATTGAATCACATGACGCCCACATCCTCCTAGACTTGTGGGAGAAAAGCATGATGATGCAGCTGAGTGGAATTACTTGGCAAACCTCCGACACACCAAAGGCCACCTGCAGAATCGCTCCTAATGCAGGCAAGAGAAGAGCTTATCGTTCAAAAGCAGTAGCAGACTGAATTTTTATGATTTTAAATACAATATAAATAACAACCAGTCTTGGCTAGACATGGCGTGATCAAGTGTCTGTCCTGGTGAGTGAGATGTCTTGAGTGTGGTTGCTGCTGTGTGTGTTTTGTGCTTGTGAGAGGATAGAGCTGTGGGTGGGAGAAAATCCCTCTTAACAGGTGGTGCAGAGAGAAGCCCACGCCAAGCCAGTTGTTCTGTTACAAATTAGGTAAAGGCTTGTGCATTACAGCATAGCCTAGGAGGACGTATTCTGTTTCACTTGAGCTCTCAAAAAGTAATGAAAACACAAGAGCCTGTAAGGGATATTGCCTTATTTAGCAAGCACAATAAACACACATGCATTCCTTCCACGCTGCTCTCCTCTCCTCTATCTCTATTTCTCCTTGCCTCGTCCTCTCCTCTCCTCTCCTCTCCTCTCCTCTCCCTCTACTTGTCCTCGCCTCGTCCTCCTCGTCAGCCCAAGGGTTTTGTTCAGCCTCCACTGTGCAAAGAGCCTGGGAAAAGATAGGGCATAAACAACGCAGGCAAACAAACCACCTGCTTCCTGTTAGGGTCTCGTGTTGTTAAATGTGTGGACAGAAATAGAACCAGACAACCTTGCAGTAGAATCAGAATGGGCGATGGATAGAATTGCACCGACCAACGCAGCAGTCGCCTTCCTTGGTGCAACACAGTACACCTCCGCATCAGAGATGTAGAAACCAGGCTCTTTGATACGCAGGGACTTGTGGGGATGGGGAGGGAGGGCTGAAGCTCAGACAACCAGAACAGAGGTGCTAAGATATTGATGCTCGGAAGATGTAAAATGTGATATTTCTGTCACTTGGACCAAGTGGTGTCAAAGCTGTTCTTTAGGAAACAAATTGCTAAAAATTGCTGCTGCCTACATCCATGTCCATTCCAGTAATTTTAGCTCTACAGTATGAGTCCTTCCAGCCCTCCCGTGTCTTCTCCAGACACACAGCAGAGTCACCCAGATCTTCTAAATATTTTCAAATTGGGCTCTCAAGAGTTATAACTATGTCTTACCCTGAACATGTGAATTATGCCACCATAAATTAGGTTTGACTTTTTAAGCAAACAAGAGAATACATGTTTGGACATGTTTGTCACCCGGAACATGAATCTCATTTACTTGTTTTTAGTATAGGACTTGGAAAATTTGACACGCCTAATCTGTGGTAGATTTTGAGGGAAGAACGATAAAATCTGCCCTTCACAACACATTTGTTTTTGGAACAACATTCCCTTCGGGCAAAAAGATCTAGATGAAAAGTTGCTCTGCCATTCGGAAATTGAGATGTGAGGATGTTTTTTGGGTCGTCATCACCATCTCATTTTGGAGTCCAATTGAACCATCTGCTCCTGACTCAGCTGTGAATCACTTATGGTTGATGAGTCTCTGCCACACCCATTCTATACACACACACACACACACACACACACAAGCCAGGGGATTCCCTATAGCCCGAGGCAGGGCATGCTGCCACAGTAGACTCATTCTCATGTGTCTGGCTGGCTGGAGCAGCAGGGCTCGAAGGTCATCGACCTACTTGTCTCTAATACAGTCTGTAAAGCAGGATTGATTACAGCGTATTTGCAGTTTTTTGGCCACAGAGGCACACATACTACACAGTGTTGTACGTTTTCTGGTAACGTAAACTTTACTTACCGCCAAACCAGGCTATCTGATATCCTGATATTGTGTGTGTGTGTGTGTGTGGTTCTGTGTTGCGTGAAGATGCACCATTGTTATGATGCATTGGATTTCACACCTCAAGAACTGGTATTGATTGGTCCCGCTGTTGCCAAGTCAACGGAGCGTGGTCCGTAATACAAGTATATTGTCTGTCTTTTCATTGTTTTATTGCACTATTCTACCATCTGTTTAGATTAACAAAATCGGTGAAAGCGGTGGCCTATGTGCTGTATTGCAGAGATCCAGGTTGTGCTTAATTAGTTTCGCTCCTTGAGGAAGGATCCATCTATCTGCTTTTGCGATACTTCTTCATAACGACAGGTGCAAGGTAAATCACGGCTGCTGTTTCCCTTTCCTAGCATGTGATAACAGTTCTTTTCAGCTGCAGCAATAGGTGTGAGTGGAAGTCATTGAGGACTTCCTGACCTGTGGCTGCACGTGATGCAGTCACATGGGGGAAATGGCAGGGCGATGTCATTCAATAGTTTTAACTTCACAGTTCAAGTCTCTGTTATACTTTTTTTCCTATGGGAAGCCCCAAAAAAAGAAGCAAGAGGAAGGTCTTCCTAGCTTGGGTCTGCAGGTTACCCTTACAGTGACTTACAGTCTATCCTCTGAATGACGATTAGCACCACCGTCCCTTTTGGTGTTGCTATGCCAGTATACATTACATTACATTACATTACATTACAGGCATTACGCTTTTATCCAAAGCCACTTACACTAAGTGCATTCAACATCAGTACATAGGTCAACATTCTAGTCACCAGAAATTATAAGTGCATTTCCTTCCTCAACAAGCATCTAAGAGCAGAACCAGCGCTAAGGTAAACGTGCAATAAGTTAGCTACCTACTTTTTATTTAAACAAATGAGACAAATAAGTGAAGCAAATAAACAAGAGCTAAGACAAATAAGTGAAGCATATAAGCAAGTGCTAAGAGGAAGGTTCAGGGTAGTGTTTCTTGAAGAGGT
>CABFOQ010007874.1:11300-24635 GCA_900660455.1 Gephyroberyx darwinii
ATCCCCCCCCCCCCAATTTTCATCAGCCTAAGCACACCAGTTGGGCCTCAGCTTCCTCTCCGTGCCTAACTATGGCCATAAAATAAAGAGCTTTTATTTTCTTTTGCATAATGTTTCTGAGGACTTGTTTGTTTTTACCTATTTGAAGTGAAGTGGGACAGTGAACAAAGTGAGAAGTTAAACGTTTAAGTGCAACTCAGAAGGTCATCTAAATAGTGGCAAGTGTTCTACGTCTTTATAAAATGTGGCACAGTAGAAAAATTGTGTTTGTATGCAAACCTGAAATTAACTTCCTGAAATTTGTAATTTTTCACTTTTTCTTATTTGTACAGTAGCTCAAATAGGGAAAAGTAACCAGAAACTGAAACAGTAACTGAAAGTAATCACAATACTTTACAGAATTTGGGTAATCCCTTGGATTACGGTTACATTGCAATTTTGTTTTGTAACTGTAATGGAATTTTTAAAGTAACCTACCCAACCCTGTACATAGATACATACAGTTGAACTGGAAGTAAAGCGAGAGCACAGTGAGTTATCCCATCGCTATATTCAGTTCTTCGTGTGGAGATGACAAATCTGTAATCAAAGATGTATCCCAGGAAACTGTCAGCCTACCCTGATGGGGGAAAAAAAACAGAAAAAGGAATTGTTGGTGTTGTAGTAACTTTGAATGGTATTTTTTCAGGTTTGCTTATTTTATGTATTTCATTTTTACCCCCTTTTCTCCCAATTTGGCATTTCCAATTCCCCCTGCCTAAGCAGTCCTGGTCGCTGCGCCACCCCCTCTACCGGCCTGGGGAGGGTGTAGACTACCACGTCTCCTCCGATGCATGTGGAGTCACCAGCTGCTTCTTTTCATCTGACAGTGAGGTGTTGCACTCTGAGGGCGTAGCGCATGCTGAGGAACACATTATCTCGCCCAGTTCCCCTCCTGAACGCACACCCCGACAAACCAGAGAAGGCGCTAGCAGCGACCAGGATATAGACCCTTCCAGCTTCCCACCTGCAGACCCGGCCAATTGTGTTTGTAGGGAACCCGACCAAGCTGGAGGTAACGATGAGGTTCGAACCTCAACGTTGGTAGGCAGTTGCTTTGACCACTACACTACCCAAGCACCCATGTATTTCATTTTTATGTCAACAAAGAACCAAAGCAATGAAGAAAAGCTCAGTTAATCATCAGTTAAATGGACACGGTCTTGACTTGGTCTCGACTCCCTTTGGACCTGGTCTTGGAATTGACTCGGACTTAACTAAGATGGTCTTCAACAAAAACTCATTGGAATTTAATTTCTTTGCCAGAGACTTGTGTAGGAGGAGATAAGTTCTATCAATGTTGTTGCAATTCCTAGTGGTCACCAATAGAGGTCAATAAAAGTCATAGATTACTTGCCCCTTTAATATTAAAAGCTAATGCCTTTTGGCTGCAATAGCTGATTTTTTTCATTCCTTTCGTTAGATTTCCTAACCATGTGATCAGGGAACATTTGCTGGCCTTAACGCTTTGTATCATACATCTACACATCACGTGATTTCCTTTAGCCATCCCCAGTTGCAATCTTACCTCTTCCGTTGTTGCATCCTAGACCGCTAGCGTTTCCGATTCGGTCCATTCTGGCTCCGAAACACCCAGACACCCGACTCCTGGTGGCCATCAGCAGGTCCTGCAGCCGACTCCTCTGGTTCGGGATCCAGTTGTGGCCCTCAGCTGGTGGTTGTGGTCTTTCTGGTATCGAAGGTTGCTGGTTCCCCTCCTGGTCCAAGTGCCACCCTCGGCTGGCCTGGCTATGCTCAGGCTCTTGGTTCGCCCCTTCATAGTCAGCTTCAGAGTCCTGTTCTTGGGTTGTTTCAGACAGAGTCTCCTGGAAGCGCTCCAGCAAAGACTGTTGAGGAGAGAAGAAGATTACAAGCAAAGACTGTTATTTTACATTCACATCCCAAACTAATTGTGTTCTGTCAATACATTTTGGACAAAGCAATAAGTGCAATAAGTACGTTGTTTTTTCTCCCATGGGTCACTGTATGTGATTCATAGGAGCCTTTGACCAGGTGATTCTTTCCAGTTTTGTTTTTTTTAATCAGAAAACAACTGAATATGCAACCTGAAAGAGTAGAAAATGTTGGCCCTACACACTGCCTCAACAAGAAATAAAACAACTAATATACTAGGAAACTCAACAATGGAGAGGTGCTAGATTGATTGGTTGGTGACAGAGTGGAAAACTGCCCCATGCCAATATGCAATGCAAATGTTTTAGGTTAAATTGTAATGCAGTGTAAAACAGTGTCATTGACTTAAGGTTTGAGGTGGTATAATCAAGAATTCTGAAACAAACAGTTTCCATTTCCATGGCAGTTTTGTTTTGGCTAAATTTTGCCAATGCGTATATGGGGATTATCGAATGGACCAAACATATTCCAGATTGTCCCTTAAAAAAAGAGCCAACAATTTTTTATAACTAGCATGACTGAAATATTAGGATAGACATTCAAGCCTTGTGGCCTTGGCTACACTTGACTGCACTCTGGTGATGACGGCATCTTCAACTGAATCTGGCCACTGTGGTTTTACCCTGGAGACCAAAACTTTCAGATGAAAAGCCATGTAACGCTGAATGTTTTGAACAGTTAAATTACTTGCAGTCATGTAGTCAATCTAAATCGCTAGTAGTGTGGATGTCATGCATCACCTTCATACATTTTTTTTCATTAATTTTTCTTTATTTCAGTAAGTTCTACTCCTGTTACATTGCACACCCTCTTCTTTGCTGTATCCTGTATAACTATTTGATGCTGCAAAAAAACAATTTCCTCCTTTAGTGAAGACCACCTTAGTCAAAGTCAATTCGAGACCCGGTCAAGACTGAGACCAGAGCAAATAAAGTCCTACCCAAGAACAAGACCAAAATAGACAATAAACAGTCTACATGTCTTTCCAAATGTGGGAGCCCTGTATTTTACCTTACAACATCCAACTAATTAATCCATAGGATTTTGACTAGTCGGGATAAAGTTCAGTCAACGTCCAGTAGTGGCCGAGCCAAGACAGAGACAAGTCCAAGACCTCAGAAAAGTGGTCCGGAGACGGGACTTGAGACAGCCCTGCCGACAGGGATCATTAAACCTCTTATCTTTTACCTGAGAATGCACAACATATTTAACGGCACGACCTTCTGGCTTGCAATCTTTAGATGAAGGGATCTGAAAACATCACTCATCTATGGGCTGACATCTTGTTTCTTACCTTAAGCTGGGCCAGGTCGCTGGTAGAGTAGGATCTTCCCAGTACGTGGCTGGTAACCAGTGTGTGTTGACATAGCAAGGCCAGCAGGCCCCATAGGACCGCTGTCCTCATATTGTCCTTTAGTCCTGGTTCACTGTGACTTGATGTTCTATTACTAGTCATACTACTGCAACTAATGCAGGCTTTTATATATAAGCTAACACACACAGACACACACACACACCATGCAACAGACAGTCAGTGGCTCATCATTTTGTAGATTGTCTCAAGTGCATTCTGACACCTCCACATGATAAGGGCACTGGTCTAATGTCCTTTTAAGCTCTGCTTGGGTGTGTATTGTCATGCTTACAAGCTAACAGTGGCATGACCTCAGCAACACAGCATCCACCATGCAAATACTTAGCGTAGCGAAGCCTTAAAAATACCATAGTGGGCTACAAGTGGGCTCTGCCATCCCATGATCAGCGGCAGACATTTTCCCTGAACCTTTTTTTAGGATAGCGCAAGAAGAAAACAACTTCAGATGCAATCGATATTAATGCTAATTTTATTTAGTCTATTGTAGACTGTGTCTTTGTTATAATAGGCACTAAATCATTTATTACCTTAATGTGGGGTGGAGCTATTTTATAGTTAATTAATTAATTAATTCATTCATTCATTCATTATATAGTTTTGTGATATTCGTTAGTTTTGGTTTGCATTTTATTTTCAACTTTGTTTTCCATTTCAGTGTAATTTTGAGTGAAGTTTCAAAAAGGGTTTGCTAGGTAGAGTTTGGAATAGTTTAGCTTTTCCTGTTTTAATCTTTTCTTTTCTTTTTTAACTTTTCATTAGTTTTAATCAAAATTCCTTTTTCATGCCAAAAATAGAATTAGAATTAGAATATGAATTTTATTCTTGTGAGGGTGGAAAGTCCTCTGACACACCATGAGAAACTCTCCATTGAAACCCAGGACATTGTTATTGTTATTGTTATTGTTATTGTTATTGTTATTGTTATTGTTATTGTTGTTCATGTTGTTGTTATCATTACATGGGCAATACAGAATATGTACTAGCCCTCAATCTTTGCTGAAGCTATGCCTGCACCTTTAATTGATCTATGGGAAAAGTTAATTTAGAATATGTCATGTCTAAAGTTATGAAATGTAATCCCTTGGTTACTTACTGGACTTACTGGAAGACTTTGAGTTGAGAATAATAGACCTCCTCATGCTTGATTTAACATGACTGTCTGAGAATGTATGGGTCTTGTCTTTTCTTCAGCAGTCACAGCATCAACATTTTTAACAAAGTATCTGCATCTGGGTCAACTTTCGCAACTTGTGTAAGATGCATGCCAGAGTTTCATCAAATTTCTGGTGCTCTTTGTGCTCTCCAAGGTGCTGAAATCTTGGATCACTGGTTTGACAGTGATTCTGTCAAGTGACATCCCCTAACTGAAGGTGAACGCATGTTCTGATTGGTCTCTATTAATGCCAGTAAAATTCGCCACATAATACTGTGATTACTCTAAGAGCATAATAGCACTAACACAATAGTGAGTATAGTGTTTACATGGCTCTTGATCGCATTACAATCTAATTTTTTGCGTGCATGTAAACATGGTCAGTGTTCTAACAGCCATGCATACAGATGCTAGCCTAGTTGCATTTTTTTAAATTGCTTGATACTGATTATGATGTTAAAACTTTTGATTTGCCCTGTTATGCATGTCTGTATGCTATACTTGATTATATGAGATGCTGAACTATTACATTCTGTGAATATGTAATAAGTTAACTGCATGGCATAGCCACATTTACAGTCTTTGGTACCACTCTGATTCTTTTGTATAGCTTGCATTAGAGAAATGAATATGTACAACCATTATGTGCAATTGTAAACATTTATTAAACAATTCAACAGTATATAAAGAACAATCTCACATCAATTCAAATAAATATACTGGTAAATTTCAATAAATACAAGTAAATAAATAGCCTATGAATATAAATATCATTTGGTAGAGACGTTGCAGTTCCAGGTTTAAAGTGTAAGACTTCATCTTGTCTTTGGGCCTGCAAGTGAATAAAACAACAACAACAACATAATTATTAACACATTATGAACACAGAATAGAGTTTACCACCTTTTTAGGTTGATGTCCTGTAAATCTTTGTGAGGTGAATTCATGGTATGATTCATAGTAAGTGGTAAGTGGTATTAAATTAAATCAATTGCTTTTATTTCTAGCAGTACTAATACAGTCTCCTCAACCTGGACTAACATAGCCCTGTAACTTACTGTGCTGAAGTTACTATAGCCCTGCAACGTACTGTACTGGAGTTACTATAGTCCTGGAACGTACTGTACTGGAGTTACTATAGCCCTGTAACGTACTGTACTGAAGTTACTATAGCCCTGCAACTTACTGTATCTGCCAACGGTGTTGCAGCCCAGAGAGCTCATGGAGCCAATTCTGTCCATCCGTCGGCCGAAGCAGCCGGAGGAGTTCCTGGAGGAGTCATTCCGGACGCTCTTCAGGTTCTTGGCCGAGAGGAACTCCCTGATGGCGGCCTCCTCCAGTCCGGTTCGGGGCTGCTCCGCCTCCACGGGGTCTTCCGCATCCAAGTCGTCCAGCCTCTCCCTTGCTGCAGGGACTCTCTCGTCAACCTCAGTTTGTTCAGGAATGGACTCTTCTAGCCTATGAAGGAGAACCTGCAGAGTCCAGTTGGAGATAGGTCAGCCCACCAAAGTCTGACTTGAAGTGAACATTTGATAATGGTGGTAAACAACTTAGTAGGGCATCGCAAATGTTTTCTTGAAGTGCATTGTAATGCATTACAAGCAGATTACAAGCCCGTCAGAGATGACTTTTCTTACAATATCATCATAACATCAGAAAATGTCATTCCATGGATCCATGTGGATTGTTGATTTAGTGCTCAGTTGTAGAACTGTCTACACTGTAGGTGGGAAGAAAGTGAAACCTATGATTGCAATAATCATTCTTATACATTTTCCAGTGAATTCAATGATAGTGAAATTAAACTATTCCTCCTTGTGCTGTGGATCCCCCTGAGAAACCCCTCAAGGATCTCCGCTGGGACCCCAGTTTGAGAACCTCCTGATTTAGAGACTTACCTTTAAGACATCAATGTAATTGTCGGTCAAGCCGTGGCCTATGGGATATGTGCTGACAAGCTGCAGGTTTAACAGCAGGAGGACGCTGCAGAGAGGAATGGAAGCAAGATACATGTTTGAGTTTGTTGAGTTTCTCCTCGTCCTCGTCCGGATCTTCTTCTGTTTATTTGTTCGGGTAGCTGTTTGTTTGCTTGCCCTCACGGCAGCAGCCACAGGTCTTTTATACTTAAGTTTGACACACAGAGTTATGCCAGGAATTGGACCCGCATTCCTGACACCTGATTATGATAACATGAGCTGTCGGAAACTGCTCCTTTTAAAGCTTTGTCTCCCAGATACGGGAGCATAACTATGACATAGCCGCTTCCGTAGTCTTACTTTGCTTCAGATACATACTTCTACCACAAGATGTGGGACATTGTTATTGAGCTACGGGAAGCCTACGTTTAGTGAACTGGCAGGCTTGGTGGTGTTGCTATATTCGGCTGCATATGTGATTGTGGCAGGGTGGCCTAGTGGAGAGACCAGCCAGAGGACCCGGGATTCAAACCTCCACCCTGCTGAAGTGTCCTTGAGCAAGAAACTGAATCCCTTACCAGGAGCTCTGTTCTGTAGCTGACCCTGACCTCTGACCTCCATGTGGAAGGGAGACATGAAAAATACTATTTCCCTATATGGGAGGCAGTAGAGGTGCATATTATAATATTATTATGATTATTATACAGGGTCAATGTGTATAGGAAGGTCTACCTTACAGACACTGTAAATTTAATGCAATTTAATGAAATCAACTCATGTACAATTGTTAACTCAATGTATATGGATGTGTTTTTGACTTTCAACTCACAATCGCTAGTTATCAGCTTCAGAACTCATATTAAAGTTTATTAAGGAACACTTAGCATTTAGCATTCCATAGCATACTTCCCAGCATGCATTGCATTTGAGTTCACTTCCCAGAAAGCCTTCTTTTTTTTTGCTTGGATAAAGTAACAGAGTGGAGATTTGCTATCTAGGTATTTTAGGTGAATCATAGGCCAACTTCTGATTAAAAATTGTAAAAACCGTGATCAAAGTTAGTATCCTGTTCAATATCTACGCCCGAGGTACTATTGTAACTTCTATTAGACTTGGCAAGCAGTATTCACTTCGGAGTATTCAGTTCAGAGTCAGCTGTATTCTTGTTGCTGTAGTGTAATCATTTTATCACATATGAACAGCTGTTACTAAAAACCACCTCACTAGTGAAAGAGTAAGTAACACTGGAATGCAATTCTCAATCAGTGGATTCAGCTAATAAACAACTTATCAACATGACCGAACATTTGCGGATTGAACTTTACTTAGTGAGTTTTACATACATAATGAACTTTGACTCAACTATTCTGTACTGTTTCATTCAATTGAGTGCAATTTTAAGGCAGCAAGGAAATACGTTTTTAAGTTGAAGTGCCTCAATATTTTTTGCAGTGTAGAAATGGCATTTAAGAACCTTAAAGTAAAATTACCACAAAAATTGTGGGATATTGTTGAAGATTTCTTATGATAAATGACATATGTTCTTTTGCCTCTTTTCTTCTTAAAGTTGTTTTTTAGTCCAATGGCATCTTTTCCACATATTGGGAATGGATTTTGGGGATGCAGTCCAATTGCATATGCTGCATATTGTGAACTGGGCCTCCGCATTCTGTGACTTTCTGTTGGCTTTATGGCCAAACCATTCAAAGACATCGATTTGACACTCAGGTCTAGATAAAACTGGCTAACTGTTTTCAATTTTATAAAACAATGTGAACATTGGTCTTAGCTCTTTGGAGTGAAACAGAGAAATTTAATTGTAATGTAACTGTTAGTGTGTGTAATCTAACATTTACATTTTTCGGCTTTAAAACACTTTTTACACACACATATGCTTTCACAAAACTGTCAAGTTACATTTGTGTACCTTAATGAAGAAAAACTTGTATCCATGATCAATTATTGGAATTTGAGTATCATCATTTATTATGAACCTAAACAGACATAGTTCTGATTATCATAAATGGTCAGTGTGCGATTGGCAGCAAGAGCCAATCTGGCATAAGTAGGTTTTCACTAACTTTGCAGCACCCAAATATTTCTCATTGCAGCCTAGTTTACATCACTGGCATTTCCTTACTTAATTAAATTTGGGTCATGATATTTAGGACAATGTTCTGCTCAAAATGTACACTTTTGGATAAATATGAATCCATGAATCCAGAATATATTACTGGGTGAAACAATTAATGTTGCACTGTTGTAATGTTGTAATGTTAACTGTACTGTAGTAATGCTAAGAAGACACGAAGCAAAACACTTACAAAGTATATAGTTTATTATATAATACATCTCACGGTATCATTATCATATAAGTAGGCCTTTCCACAAAGAACTGTTGAAAATATTTGATAGACCAACCAAAGCAAAAATGATGTTATGTACAGCTCATTTTTAGCCATTTTAGCCATTTGGCCCCATTTTAGCCATTTGGCCAAAACACATACATAAAATAATTTTATAGCCATTTGGTCAAAATCGTTTCGTGTCTTTGCCATAGGGAGAAACGTTGTTGAGTGTCTGTCCAAGATGCCATCAGCATGTCATTTGTTCTTCTTGGTACCTGCAAGACAAGCGCGTGACTTTGGAGAAGAGTTCACGTTATGGTAGGACAACGGCAAATACTAACATGTACCATACCGCTTGTAATTTACAACAATCAGCCGTTATCTTTCATACGTTAATGCGTGCGTAAAATAACTTTTACTCATGGCTTTTATTATGCGTAAAGGAACTTTTACGCACGGCTTTCCATGTATTTCATAAGCACAGTGTGACAATGTAATAGATTAGTCTACTTTCATGGTAATGTAATACATAACGTCGCTTTGACAGTTGTGTGTTATGTGTGACATAAAAAATGTGTGGATTCAATAAAGTGTTCTTTCTTTCTTTCTTTCTTTCATCCCAATCCGTTAATGGAACCGAAATGGATCAGTGCAACCACGCTCTGATGTTTCAGGGTTAACTCTGAAATAGTATTGGATTGTAGTTTGTATTTGTTTTATTTTTATTTTTCACTCCAAATGTAGCAACTTCGCCGGTTCTTACCTGCAACTCCTTAATATATCGACTGACAGACATATTCCAGGCGCTGACTTCACCATCCCCAAATTCCGCGCTTTCCTTTTTGGACTCATACATTTCGTCATGTTTTTTTTCGCGAGAATGACAAGCGGTGTCTCTTATATAGAGCGGGTGCATCCGGTTGCCCCTCACAAGAGATGTTGAATTCATCTCCACGTTCGCCTCCACTGAGATACAACTGGCGCCCGATAAAAGAACCCTCATATGCCAAGTCTGTAGACAAGCTGACACAAGCGCCTCACCTCAGCACGAGAGATGGCGAAGCTGTGCGAAACGCCCTCACTTCACATATACTGTATATAATAGCTCAAATAAGCAATCTGTTTGTGTGATATTTTTCATAGCCTATAGTCTTGAATAGTCTTGATCATCATTGTCATCTTTGGTTTTCAAGAGGGTGCAGGTTTTCATTCCACACAAACACCACAGCAGCTACTTTAATTGATTTTTTTTTTTTTTTAAATCAATACATGGACAAAAAAGACTTATTCAATCTATTATTGATTTTTATTTTGACTGTAGGTTAACCATTTCAAATATCATCTAAGGACTGAGCTCGTTTACATGCATTGTTAAGGTCAAGGTGTATTTTTCAGATAATAACATCCACACACCAAATGATTAGGACTGACCATACAACTGTTAGCAGGGTAATAATGATAATAAAAAAAGCTAAATGAAATGGTGTTTCATCTAATGTCTAAAACTATGCATTGTAAAACCCTCTCCAGAATTGAATAATTGAGTCCTGCTATGAAGTGGTGCCATTGTCATTTATGAAACAGGAAACAAATTCAATCACAAACACAGATGTTATGCAAAATATTTGGTTTACTTCAATACAGCTATTACAAGGCAAATCTACTTTATCGTACAACAAAATAATAAATAAATACATTTACAATAATTTAGCGACAGCTCACCATTTTAATGTGAAAAAGGGGAAATCATAGTTCAGAATGAGAACCATAAGAGATGCCGATGAAGAAGAGAGACTTAAATAACCCCTGTCACTAACGCCCTTGTAAACTCTCAGTCAATGCTTTATGAACGGCAGAGGTGGAGCTCCAGTTGGTTGGTTACAGTCACACTGAGCTGCAAGGGGGGGAACCCCACGTCATCCACACCTGGTGACAAAACACAAACCTGTAAGAACACCGGAAAGGGTTTCATCTTTATCAAAGTTAGAAACTGCAGCCTAGAAGGTTAGAGAAGTGGGCTGGGAGAGTTGTCAGTTTGAATCCCCCAACGTGTGAATATCTCAGCAACTACTAGCCGGGGTGCCTCTGAGCAAGGCACTGAACCCATCAGTAGAAGACTGTGGTCATAGCTCCCAGTGGCCACCAGTAAAAGACTGTGGTTGGGCAGCTCCCAGTGTGAATGTATGGAACTGTATGCATGTGAAGCAGGATGTTGCTGAAAAAGATCATCAACCTTCTCTGGATGAATAAAGGTTAAAATAGACGAAAGAAAAGGTGTTTGTGGTATTTTAATATCTAAAATGCATGTCGAAATTCATTTGATGAAGATTTTAACAAACTTCCCCGTAAAATCATGATAAAACATTATAAAATATACAGAATTAAAATTAGAGAAAAGGAGGTTTGGGGATATTTCTTTTTGAGTGCATATTTTCATATCATAAACACCCCTATATTTAAATAAAAATGTAGTTAAAAGTTGTTTTCCCACACTTTTATGACTAAACCCGGCAGTTTGTGACATCTGGAACTCCATGGAACTCCATGGAACTCCGTGAACTTCCCTCTACCAATATACTCAACTCAACTCAATTCATATTCATATCATTCATCGAGCCCCATTTCTGCTTTTTGGTTTCTACCTTGTCTGTTCAGCATCCCAGTCCGCTGAAAGATCCGATCCTCTCTAACCGGACGCCGAAGCAGCTTCTCAGCCCGCCCTTCTTGAAGCGGCTCCACGAGCGCTTGGAAGTCCTCATGATGTCCTTGAGGAGACGCGCGAGGGCGTTTTCTTTTGCCACCAGCGCCGAATTGCTCGGGTCGGTGTCCCAAGGGTGCTCCTCCGTAGCACCGAACACCGACTTGGCTGTGTTGGCATCTTTCCCCTCTACCTCCATCTCCTCAGAGGCGTAATATGGCGCTGCGTTACTCTCCTCTTCCAGAAGTTGCTTCAAACTCTAAGGGGAATTAAAAAAAAAAAAAAACATGCGGTAATGAACAATATGTCAACTTTATTTCATAACAGTAAGCCGAATCCCACTTCCAATTACCACTACAGCAGTGGTAATTGGAAGAGTGGGATTCATGATATTATATATCACTTTACATACACAGTAATAATACATAAAACCATTGATGATGCAGTGGTGAATAAAAGTCTTCATATAGAGTAGCTACACCTTTTTAAAAAAAATTTTTTTTATTGCTTACAGTATTGTTTACTATGAATTTACATGATGAATAATTAATATCCGACTAAACAAACTCCGAAAATAAAAGGCGGGTAAACTTACCTGTAGATCAGAAACTGGTTTGGCTCCCACTAAATTAATTAGTATAAATACAGATAAACAGTAGAGAGAGATATTTGAATTCATTTTCTTGTGTAGTTTTTCTGTTAACGGACCAAATGGTGCGCGAGTCAACCTGTCAGCCTCCTTTCTCTCTGTGCTTGTCTGGCTCAATCGCCAGGTGCCGCCTTTATACACGACCTGATTCCGTCATGGTGCCTAGGAAAATTAACGAGGCGTAACTAATGCGGCGTTCACCTCACGTGGGAGTAACGCGTCTGGCACGACTTGACTGTTAAAAACAACGACTTGGAAGTGTTAACAGGTTCAAACTCCTTGGAAGCCTTTCAGATGTCATGATTAAAGTTCTGTAGACTTTGGCGCAAAAAAAAAATCCAACAAGTGCCCTGTGTCCTGCCAAGGCAATTTAAAAGTTAGGATTTAATTTATGTGGTAAAAGTTCCCAGGCAGCTCTGGGAATTGTTCTTTTTATGTTGTGTCACTTATATGACATGTTTGACTTACAGAAAAAAAGTATTGGCCAAGCTTGAGCACAATAAATTCGAATACATTTTGAAGATGTGAACCATGAGATTTTGGGAGAATCCCAATTCTTTTAGCCCTAACCCTCCGTTTTGCGCGTTCACGTTTACGGGTAGGGTGTCCCGATTCTAGTTGGGAGCGAGGGGTAGGGCGAAGTGTACGGGCTACATGGCCCTCCAAACGGAGATTTTTCAGGGGCACACTTCAAACCGAGGGTTATGAGAAATCTCTGACAAGCATCGGCAAGATGGTGGCAAACGCTGCACAAGCAACAAAAGGAAACCACAAATGTAGTATTTTCTTCATTAATAAAGAAATTTAATATATTATAACCATTGTATTATCTTAGTCTAATGTTGTGTCAATGTATTATAGACATTTTCTTTATATTAGTCCATCCTGTTAAGGACATTGGCTGAATAATCTATCTGAAAGTGTTTTAAGTGCATATCTACTTTTATAATTACATTTTCTGGGCTAGCTTGTTCTCCTACATGTCGCTGCATTGCGCCATAGGTTTTCGCTGTAGGCTTGTACACTTAATGTTTTGGGAAAATATCATAGTTTTTGAATTATACTTCATCTGTTTACACCCCAGTGGATAAGCCAGAAATCAAATCAAATCAAATCAAATTTATTTGTATAGCCCTTAATCACTGTTACAGTCTCTAAGGGCTTCACAGTGCCCAACATGTGAAAACAATAAATGGTTAGTACACGACATCCCCCAACCTTAGACCCTCACAGAGGACAAGGA
>CABFOQ010007878.1:1511-12794 GCA_900660455.1 Gephyroberyx darwinii
GGGGAAAGTAACAGGGAAAATGAGTAGTTTTGTGTGGGTTCAACGTGTCGTCACAGCTCCATGTTGGCCTCAGTGTTGTGTGTGTGTGTGTGTGTGTGTGTGTGTGTGTGTGTGTGTAAGAGACAGACAAGCAGACAGACAGTCCAAGGCAGAATGGGACAGACAAGACTGACCCATTGTGGTATTAAGGAAAAGTATGATGTTGATTTCATCCAAATGAACACAGATTCAAAAAAAATATTACCATACACACATTTAATTGGTCTGATATCAACTAGACTGAAACTGATAAAATGAATTAAAATTGTTTGACTGTTGTTGGATCTATGCACCTTGATAACATATAGTTTAATCATATTATTTAAGTTAGAACGACTTCGATGGAAATTTGTCACACAATTGAAACGTGTAAACCTTAAAATACCAAAACCAAAAATAGGGGTGTATGATTTCCACTTCAGGCCAGGCCTCACAGTGTTAAATGTACCATCAACAGTACCCTCTTGGGGGACCTGGAATGAAGCTGGAATAATGACCAACTTGCATTCAGAGCCTTTGATAAAAAGAGGGCATCATCATTGTCACTGTCTTAGTTCTAAGAGGTTTTGCTGAAAAATATGTACCAAAACCTTTCACGGTGAGATTTACGACATTATTAAAATGACATCTCTAGTTACAGACATATAAACCTGCACATCGCTGATGTTTTGTAATCTATTACATATTACTGATGACCTTCTTAAAGCCCTGATCTGCAGTCTGCTGCCCCCTGTTGAGCTGCTGTGGCCCCACTACACTTGAGATCCGCTTGTTTGAACTGTTCCCATTCAGACTTGGACTATTCGATTTGCACACTGGGGATTTTGGACATGCCTTGACCTGCACATGGGTTTATTCAAAACCTTGGCCCCTTTGTCGTGGCTTTTGCTGAGATGTTGCCTTTAAAAATGATGCACCTTTAATTCAGTTCTGTTTAAGACGGCTGTGTGCAAAGATTGACAACATGCCACAGGGACATGTCATGGAAATTTGCCTGGAAGCACTCAGAACTCTTGGAATAATACACACACAAAACATTGATGGGTTGAAACATACAAATATATTGTATACAGTATATTGGAGAGAGAAAGACACAGGTCACACAGAAAGTCAAAGCCTCTCTATGCTCTCTCTCTCTGAAGGTCAGCTAAACTACAATCTTTATAGTTTCTCTTGGAGTCAAAGAAGTCTTATGATTGGTTCTCCATGGTAAAATCATATAGTTCATCCTATCACCACCTGGCAGTGGTCTGCTCAAGGTCAGATAAATGATTTACTTGAGGGGCCTCACTGACCTGTTGTGTAATGCTCAGGTATAGGTTCGTGAGACAGACAAAAAATGATAATTAATGAATGATAAATGATCAATTCTAGCATTCTGAATTACTTTACTTTCACAGACATTAACTGGATAGAAACATAATAAAATATACTTTAAAGGAAAAAGCCACCCTCAGATGCTCTTACACATATCATCAAGATGCGGGGGTTCTGTGCATTCCAGGAGTTTTTTATGATGAAGTGTTCACATTTTAATTGTACTTTCACTCAAACTGCTTCTTTTACTTCTACTTCAGTTAATGATTACATATGTTTCCCAGAATGCCTTTTGCTTTTGACAACCCCCAGAGAACATATAGCTGTGACCAGAGTGAAGTTAGGTTGGTATTGGATATTTTGTGTATATGAGTTTTCCCACCTTCAATAATTTGTCAAGCAAGTAAAAAGTAAAAGCACATAAATGAACATTATAAGTGGACATCATTATAATATATATGTACAGTTATGCTTAAAAGTTTGTGAATCCCTTGTGTAATTATAGACATTCTGAGTTTTTTAGACGAAATTGTGCATGTCGTAAAATGAAAATAGTTTAAGGGGAATTAGTACAGGTGCACAAATAAGTCCTCTTCCATTAGTTAATCATTAAGGGAACCATGAATTCTGAGGGAAACCAGAGACTTCATGAACAGAACATCAGGCCATCAGTCTGAGAGCTGAAGCTGGGCTGAAAGTGGCTGTTCAACAAGACCATGATCCTAAACATTCAAACAAGAAGAATGACTCATGAAGAAAAAGTTTAGTGTTTTGGATTGGTCAAGTCAAAGTCCTGACCTAAACCCAACTGAGATGTTGTCAGGACCTGAAGCGTCTGTTCATGTGAGACCTCAAACCACAAAATCCCTCAAGGGGATACAAGTTATTGATTGTGGAAAAACAAATATCCACTGAATATCCAATATCAAGCGTACTTCATGCTGTCTTTTATGTGCAGGTAGAGATAGCATAGCAGTAGCCTAGCTTGTTGAGTTGTGCCCCTTATGCAAAATGGAAAGTGTCTTGTAGCTGCATTGCATTTTGGTCTCTTGAGGCTACTGTCTGTGGAGAAATTGCAAACAGAACAGAAATTGCAAACAACAAAATGGAGCCAGGAATGCAAGGTACTGTTTCAAGTTGGAGTTTTCCTTTAAAAAGTCTGAAATGATTTAGGCTGTCCTGAATTTTTCGTAGTATGTAGCCCTGTGAAAGACCAGTGACCTGTCCCAGGGTTTTCCCTGCTTTCTGCCCAGTGCATGCTGGGATAGACCTCAGCCCCCTTAATAGCAAGACGTGAGTAAAGAAAATGAATGAATGGATTTTTGTAATATGTAGCATTTAATATTTCCAGTTGATTGTAGGGTCAATCTCCAAAATTGGATTTACATTAGAAGGAAATTGTGCACAGAATCAAGGTAAATGTTGAGATCAGATAGACCTGCGGAAATCATTTGCCATTAGTCCATGTGGGCCAGCCGGAATGATAGGCCTGATTGGTGTTTACTGGCATAATTCTAGCTGGTGGCGCGAATAGGGAAATCCTATGGGATGAGCATGACTTCAGTTACCATTTACCATGTTGCTTGCACAAGGCCCTGAGACAAGGCATCCCTGCAAGGCACCCATAACCACAACCAATCCCTGCACCCGGACCATGGTTGCGGGTGCCCTGACCATGGTCTGGGTGCAGGGATGCCTTGCCTCAGGGCCGTGTTATGGAATGGCACGTGCACATTTGCACCTTACCACCAGTTACTACATCTAAACCTAGACTTCAGGATGCCAAACGTCCTCTCCGCAACATACTTTATAACACTGCACCTTGTTGTGGTGCAGTTGGATGGAGGAGGTTGAAGGGTTTTTTGGAAAAGCGTCCTCTCCCAAGGCAGGAGTGAGTAACCTGTATGAAATCATGGAAAGCTTTTTTCACTGTCAAGCCACTCGCCGACTGAATTGCTCGTTGTGGTGGACAATGGAAGCAAACCCTGGAAACCTTGCACAAACGCTTATGTCCACGCCTGCATCCCAAACCAATTTAATGCTCACGATACGTCGTCTTTTCCTGTTCCTATGAACTTGTTCTTTGGAAAGTCCACAAGATGATGGACCACGTTAGGGACTGACCTAAAAGGCCCCTTTCCACGGGCGTTAACATTTATCTTGTACCCGGATTGGGTCTAGATCTGTAGTTGGATTATGGTTCCGCCTCATGTTAAAGTGTGCCTCCGGTATTCACATTGAACTTTCCCTCACCAGTCATGCGTGTCACTCCCTTTTGTAATATTTACATCTTTTAAAATTGACAGTAAACTGTAGTACAATATTTGGGCACTCCCGTCCTTCATGGTAGCATTGCCTCCTTTGATGGTCTCTTAAAAACGTGACTACATAAATGGTTTATTTAATGATTAATTACCTTATTTCTTAAATGTGTAATGCTTTGATGCTCTTGTACAATGGAAATGGTGGTCATTTTCATGCTACAGAGGAACACCATCAATGCAGATAGAACAGAGTGTCTTCGAAACTATTCATTGAAAGCAGTGGTGTGGTTGAGGGTATACGCTGTCTACTCACTTATTCTACCTGGACTTCCCTATGCTGACTAATAATGAACAGTTTGGACATATGCCCACTTGTCTTTTGCCCATACTCACTATTAACAAGCTGCACCAAGACAAATTAAACCCACAGAAACCAGAAGAAGAGAAAAATGCAGGAATGGAAACAACAATAAGCCAAACCCAAGGAGTTTCTCTACATACCATTTATACAGCTTTATTTTTTAATCATGAAATCATGCAAATAAAATGATAAATGTTCATTGTCAAAAGTATTGGTGCAATCCATTACTATTGGTTATACATTACCATCTTGACGCACCATAAACGTGACACATGAGTTGCACATCAGTTACTGCAGGGCACATGGGGGGCTATCTCACTGCTAGCGTGTAATGTGCAAGTAATCAAGCAATCAGCGAAATCTGCAGGCCAATAGAGTAAACACCACGCGTTTAAGCATGGCACAGGTGGTCAAACGCAGACATGCACAGTTCGACGATGATGATGAAAATTGAATGTGAAATGATTGCGAAATATGTTAGCACTATGGCAACAGACAAAAAGACCAACTGACTCTCTCATGCAAATCAACTTTTATGCAGAATCCACTTTTGTAAAAATAATGCATTATTATTATGATATGTATACCACGTAAACATTGATTTTCTTAATAAAAAACAAGCATTACAGCATAATCTCACAAATAGAAATAGACTAATTATGTTGTGCCAGTCATACAATCTTATAAAGATGCAACTCCTACACCTGTGAAAGAAAAAAAAAAGTCCTTAATCAATGTGGTACATCATGTCAGATGTGTCTAAAAAGAGATGTCTAAATCTAATATGTGCATGGTCATCAGGTGACCAGCTTCATTAATGTAGCTGTCAGCTGGCTGATCCAATCACTGCTCCTAATTTGCTGCATCTCAGTTTGATGCATAGCCTCTTTCAGAAGGGAGTGGGGCAAAGGTCGGGTGAGTGGAGAATTACATGAGAGAAGAAAGGATGTGAGGTGAGGAGAGAGGCGAGGAAGGTGCATGATGATTGGAGGTGTGTCTAAAGAGTTATGTCTAAATTCCATACCTACAAGGTCAATAGGCGACCATCTACATCATTAATGTAGCTGTCAAAAAGCTTATCCAATTACGCGTCGGAATTGGCTGCATCTCAGTTTGTCAAGGTCTTTTAGCACTGACGCCTCTATGATCCACCGTGCAGTGTGTATCTCTGTGCATGTGTGTGTGTTTGACAGTTGGCTTGACACCTACTAATGAATAAAGTAATTATTCCAATTAACTACCAGAGGAGTGAATTGCAGAAGAAATGACATCTCAGAAAATCACAATTACACGTCCTTCAGTAGCAAAGCCCAGTGTGGAAAATAGAAGTCAGTTGGGCCAGATTTGACTAAAAAAATTTTTTTTCCCCGGTAAAGTCATAAAATAAGGATGATGATGGTGGCAATAATAAAATGATGATGATTAGTGGTGTGGTTGTTTGCTATATATTTTGGTGGTAATGATGCTAACAGATAATGCTGATGATGATGCTGGTGGGCTGGTAGTAGTGCAATGATGACAATGATGAAATTAGACTTCATTCTGAATACGTCACTATATTTCAAAGGTAATGTCTCACTTTTAATGCTATTACATTAATAAACTTAAGTACAGTTACAGTTTGCATACAGAACACGTCGTAACCTCAGCAATCATATCCATTTAACATAACAAGTAGAGGTTAATCCGTCTGAGACCAAACGCTTCCCAACACTGAAATACAAGAATGGCACGTAGAATGACATTTTGACTTTAAAAGATTATTGACCTTCAAAAATGACTTTTACTCTGGGTAGCTCTACTTAAATAGCTAATATTCACCGACAATGTATTCAATAGTTTTACTAGTGTAGACTTTCGTATTAGTGTAACTTCGTGGTATTTTGCAAATTAGATAAAATGCAAATGTCATCATCTCCGTCTGTCTGGTTGTGATAATCTAGGTTATACATTTCTACACGCTTCCCTATGAAAACACCAAATTTCACATTATAGGGGGATTACATATATCTCACAGAAGGTATTTAAAGGTTTAGGCACCTGTAAATCTTCCTAATTATTGGGTTTTAATATGATCTTTATATAATTTACCAAAATAAGAGACATGTGCCATTCGAGTGTTATAGAATCCAGTAATAGAAGTTTTAAAAAAGTATTACACCCCCCTTTATTTCATAATGTTGTTGCCCATGGCGCGCGCTCAGCGATTTGGCGCTAGAGTCGGCTCTCCGGTTGACTGTACAAACCTGCTGCAGATAGATAGACAGTATTATTTAGTGCTGTGACTGATTTTTGATATATGATCATCTAACATTCATGGACAATTATGTCTGACGAGGAACCTAAGGTCCCCGATGAACTTTTCAAGGATGTCAAATTCTACGTGGTTGGGGACATTGACCAAAAGGTGAGGCTATGAACGTTAGCTTCTTGCTAGGTGGCTAGCATGCTAACTAGCTCGCACGATTCAAAGTAAATAAGTCAGTGGAAAAGCTAACTAGCTAACATGCTAAGTGGGAAAAATCAGTGGGCTTGCTCCCAAGCCAGGTGATCTTGAGTTCATTCAGTTTGTATTGTATCCTGCAAAGATATTTTCGGGATATTTTTATGATACTGGCTGACTGACGGGGAATATTGTGTATGAAGGCGACTTAGTTATGCACTTTTTGCATACAGCCAGCTAGCTTTAGCTGTTAGTTTCGCAGTTAGACAGATGGCTAACTGTTAGCGTATAGCCTGCAGTTTATGCGACAAGCGCTCCGTAAGCTATCAAGCTAGCGCATGCTAGGCAGCTTTCTGCCAGGACGTGAAGCTCCAACAACCCAGTTACTATTATTTCGCTGTTCTGCGGTGTAATCAAACGCCTGGGTGTTACTGGAATACTGAATGTAATTTCGCTTCAACCTGTGTCTATAACAACATCTTGCTCAATTAGGCGCCCGTTACTGCGCATGTACCGCCTCTATTTCTGCCTTTGGTGCTGGAGACCTGTGGCACAGAACTGTACTTCCTGCCAAATAGTGACTCCCAGACGTACCGCTCTTTGGGCTTGTTTTTATTTCATGTTTTCAGAGTCGAATATCAGAGCCGTTGTATGAAACAGCATTGCTGTTTAAACCATTAACTGTCGTTGAGCACTGATTGAAATGTAACATCGTTGTCAAGTGATCCAAAGTCGCACTTGTTGTTAAGTGAATGGCTCAAATGAAATTAGTAGATTTAGATAGCTATTCATACAGAGTTACTTGCACCAGAAGTGTAAAATAATTGTTGAACACTGAGCTCAAGCCTCCACCCCCCACACATATTTTCTATTCTGTTCTATTCTGTCATACCCTGTTGTATTCTAAGCTTTTTGGACCTATATTAGCCTCTTCCAGTCAAAACATTAAAGATGTAAGGTCCAGCTCATTTTCTGATTTTAAATTATGATTATCTAGTCCTTTTATTATATGTATATATATATATATAGTGCAGTTGACTGTCTTGTCCACCCTCCCTTTACTGGTGTTTTCACTTCTCCCTCTGTGGAAAGGCTTTATCCATTTTAATCCTGAGATTGACTGCATCAGATCTAAGATTACCCTGTACGTTTCTCTTGTTGATGTCTCTTTGCTGAGGCACATGGACTGATTTCTAGGGATTGCAAATCCAAAGCAGGTCTGTGGTAGAGATTCAGGTTTTTCAGAAGCTGTCCTGAAGCACTCTGTCTAAATGTGGGAAAAACACGTGACAGGTAAGATTGTGGCAAAGCGGCTTCTAGAAGTAGGGGAAAGAGAATGGCATGTCTGACAAATATCAGGCTGTCAGCATAATTTTACTGAAACCAACCTTGTTGTGATGGCAAATGATCTGTTGAATACAGATTTGGGCAAGGTTGTCGAGCTGCAGCCTTTGACACCATTGATGCGTTTCTTTAGATAAGACACAGTGGGTAGTCATCTGTTAAATAGTTCTGGACTGGCTCTCATTTTACTTGAACTTGTCCAGTAGAAAATTTGATTCCATTGGTGATTGTTTTGGTTTTGCTCTTTTCAGTCTCTTTTATTACGGTGTGGTGTAATTTCTTGAGCCTTTCGTTCTCTGTTTATATGCTACTTCCATTATTATTCAATGGCATAGCATCTCTTTTCATTACTGCGGCACTCAGCTGTATCTTACTGTTAAGTCCAACAATTTTGGTAACTTGGCTATATAACATGACTGTTAAGCTTATGTTGGATGTCCCAAACTTCAGCTCAGTTTGAACAAAACAGAAGTACTTGTTGTCTCTTATCCCTTGAACTCCAAATCTGTATTTAGAGTTAAACCTCTGAGCAACATACTAAGTTACCTGACTTAAGCCCCCAGCTTTGGAAGAATGAGATTGGTCTTTTTTTTTTTGTTGCAATATTTGAGAAAACGCTGCATGCCAAAATTAAACATATGTCACTTTGTGCACATTGTACTGTTGCTGATCTCTCTGCAGTAGTTGCAAGCAAATCTAGGAATCAATTTTAAAGCTTCATTAATCACATACAAGGGTTGAAATGATCTTGCACCTTATACTATTGTGGAATTGCTAATCCCTTTATCTTACATCATTGCTTTGTAGTGCTTTATAGTGTTGTTGTTTTTTATCTTGATTCCTTTTATCTCCCAAATTTCAGAGAAAGTTGTATCAAAGCAACTCCTAGACGTGGTGAAGAATATTTGTGAGAGCTTGAATGCTGGCATTATATTGTCTCTTATTTTCCTATCTTATCTCTTTCTGGCAAAACCTTTGTGCTCTTTGGCTCAAAGGCACTCTGTAAGTCAAGTCCTATCAGTATTATTGTGCTGAATTGAATTTCATCCTCATCCTCTGCTGTTGTCCCAGGTGGTGCAGCTGCTGAAAGCAGGGAAAGGCAAAGAGGTTTCCTACAATGCCCTGGCTACTCACATCATTGCAGAGGACGGCGACAACCCCGAGGTGGGCGAGTCACGAGAGGTTTTCGACCTGCCTGTTGTAAAGGTAAGAGTTGTATAGAGTCTTTCCCCTATGATGGTTTTTGCCGGGGGACGTTGGTGAATTCAATTCTGAGTCTGGTTCGCTCCTGGTCTTATTCCCCGAAGTGGAGGGCTGCTTCTAAATGAATATAGGGTGAAATACTACTATTGGTTGGGATCCAGGGTATCTGTGGGCTTTTAAAAAGTCCTAAAAGAACTTATCTAAATTTAAGGCCTTAAAAAGCCATGTTGAGCACTGACCTGAATCTATAAACGCAGTCAAGAAATGTCTGGTAAAAAGTGCCTAGTATTGGAATGGAAAATGCGAAGGAACTCTTATCAGGCTGAAGGAGAACCTGGCCTATGTTTGCATCGGGTGTCCACAGGTCCTTTTTAAAAGTCTGAAAAAGGCTCAACTTACCATGTAATTTAACGTCCTGGGATTAATTTAGTTCGAGGGAGTTTTTTCACCTAATTAATTTCTTGGTGTTCTTTTTCTTATTCTGCTCATCTATGGTTTTAGATTTCAGATTTATTCAGATTTAAATTGGTCTTAAATCCAATTCCAGATATCAGGAAAAAGCCTTAAAAGTACTGCAGCTACCCCGGGACCCTGAATGGCTCACGGCCCGATTACTGGTAGCTCCCACAAACACTAGTAGTATGTTTTCATTAGCCTGGCTCTGAGGAAGAGACATTTAATTTTTGGTTGAAGTCATAATTGTGTTAATTTTCCTAATGTACATTGCTGCCGGACTCTGTCTAATTTATCCCAGCCTTGGTGAAACAGTAGACAAACCTATACGAGAACAGTGCATCTCAGCATTAACACACCGTCTTTTTCATTTTTCCAGCCGTCCTGGGTGGTCCTGTCAGTGCGATGTGGAGACCTGTTACCGTATCCTTCCACCACGAAACTCAAACTGCCTCCAACTGAAATATTTTAATTTAAACACATTTATATGTTGGGAACCAGTTAAAGGGTGGTCGTGACAGTACAGAGTACATGCTAATTCAACAGCAGGTTTGCAACAGGGTTTGTTGGCCCTAGGGTTATGGAGTAAATTATATGTTAATCTTCGGTTCAAATGGGGGAAAAACAAACATCAACTGGATGAAGAGAGCGGTGTTATGTGTCCCTGTTGGGTTGTTTTTCCATAACCAGCAACACTGTAGAGTCACTGGATTCTCCCCAGAGTCGGGCCAGATATTCTTTGGGGTGACAGCTTGTCTTCCCAGGGTAAGTGTGTGTGTGTGTGTGTGTGTGCGCGCTCGTGCACTAATGTGTCAACAAAGCCATAATGTTATTTTCCAGGGTCCTCACTGGTGATGAAATTTCTGTAACATCATGAGTATTATCATGAGGAGTATTAGAGGTGTATTTCAGGTGCGCGGGGGGGTGGGATAGTAGGGAATTCTACATTCATTTTCAGGAATATAGCTGAATGTTTTTTCCGACTCGTTTCACCCATTCACAGCATATGATGGTGGAAACCAGACTTCACCCCTTTAGAAAAACCCAGAAGGAAGACTGTGCAGGTCATGGAAGTTGTTCCGACTTGGATATGAAAAGTCATGTAAAGTCATGAAATTTGACATCAGGGCCATCAGGAAACCCTGGTTTTCATGTTGAGATTTGTGTTCTGAGATATGGTGTGTCTGTGTGTGTCTGTGTGTGTGTGTAGCTTCCAGATGATCTCAATGCCTTGTGGGCTTATATAACCTTCTATGGAGGGGAATGTCAGCTTAACCTCAATAAGAAGGTCACCCACCTAGTGGTGAAGGAAACAAAGGGGGTAAGTTGTTGCCCTAATAAATATTTTTCCCAATAAAGCTATACTGTTGATGAGAATTTATCATATGGATTTATTTTTGTGTTTGCTGTCATCAGGTTCCTTTCTTTTTATCGGTAGTGTACTGTGTTTGACCCCTTGTTGAACCCGTCTCAGCCTGTTCATCTGTATTCCCCTTTTAAGATTGAAGTGGATGTTGGTTGGCAGAAACATTTTGCATATTGTCTGAACGTTTGTCTGTATTTTATTTTGCTTGAAAAATATTGTTAATGGAACTGGTTAAATATACAGTATGGTTTGGGTTTTTTTCGCCTCCAGGCCAAGTTTGAGTGTGCCCTAAAGCACCCTGGCATCAAGATTGTCACTCCGGACTGGATCACAGACTCAGTCCAAGGTCATTTTCATTGCCTTCACTTGCACACAAACCCTTTCTTTGTTCTTCGGTATCAGTATGGTTTCTAAAAGTTACTTATTTTTATAGCATATATATATATATATGCGCTAACTTTGTTGATTGAGTGGTTTTTCAACCTCTTACATA
>CABFOQ010007882.1:3697-15041 GCA_900660455.1 Gephyroberyx darwinii
GGGTGGTTGGTACTACATGCTGGTATGTGATGCTGGTCTAGAGCCTGGGGGCTGAAGAGTCACACAGACTCACACAGAGATTTGGGTCAGTTTGAGTGTGTGTGTGTGTGTGTGTGTGTGTGTGTGTGTGTGTGTGTGTGTGTGTGTGTGTGTGTGTGTGTGTGTGTGTGTATGTGTGTGTGCCCTCACTTATGACAGAAAAAGTGAGAAAGAAAAAGAAGAGAGAGAGCGAGAGACCCATCCAGGGCAGGTTAAAGGGGCCTCAGCCTCGACTCCCACGCCTGGTATAGAAGACAAAGATCTAGCCCCACAGCTCACCTCCTTTCACCCAGAACGGACAATCCTCTCGGCCCCACTGCCCTCAGGCTATGTTATTCAATTTGAAATACAAGTCTGCGGCCAAGGAAAGTTAACCTTTAATGGCAATAAATTCAGTGTCACAGAAATTCCTAACAGTTTTTACTTGTTCTTTCAGGATGTAAGCACCGTAGAGAGAGATGGATGAACGTATTTACATTTAGCAATGATTACGGAAAAAAGAGACATTTGCCAAAATCTTTTTTTTTCTTATATAAATGGTTAGTGGAGATTTTCAGGGCTCCTCGCCTCCTCACACACACATTTTTTATTGCTCCCAGAGAGAAACGTTCAACCCAGCACGTCTCAAACAGTGCCCATCGCCACTTGCCATTTCTGTAAAAGGATGATAACTCATGAAGACCACAAGGTCATAATTACAGTCCTCCCTGTTTCCATTGAAGAGAACTGTTACCATATGGAAGCTGAACAGTGTGAAAGAAAACACCCTGAGACAAGAAGAAAGTCAGAAAAGTGATTCATTGTTCTGTATAGGGGATAAGTAGCAGAAGGTGGAAAAAAAGAAAGATTTAACCGAGGACAAGAAGAAAGCCAGCAAAATGAAAGATAGCAGCGAGGGAAAGTATCCCCCTCGTTCTCAGATGTTACGGTATTGAGATGGGAAGCAGATGTTGTGTCAGGCGGGCAGGGCATTTAGTCATCCGAGTCCACAGCATAAATGGACGTCAAACATTAATACTTCACTACAGATAACACTCATCACTTCTCACACTATCTATACAGCAGGACACATCCTTGATAAGAAGCTGTTTTTGCCAGAAAAGAAGTTTTAAAATCTTTTGTTAAGCAATGAATGAGGTATGGCTGAGCTGTGTAGCGTAAGCCCTCTATTACAGTCAAAGAGACAAGTTTTTACGATGACTGAGGAATGACCAAAGCATAAGTAACTGCGCTCTTTTTTTATCCGGGTTGTGCTTTAGAATTAATGATTTGAGTGAGGCATTGCTTAGTGCTTTATTTCGGCTAGGAAAATGGGTTTTAAGACATGTTTTAGGACTAATGAAGTATGACTGCAGCAAGTAAGGATTATGGATGTTAGTTTAACAGAGCCTGGATTTCGGTTCCATGAGAACAGATTACCCTGCTGTCTCTGTGTCTGTGTTACGTCTTGCTGAAGAGACACAGATATTCTCTGAGTATGTCCTCAGTGACACAGCCAAGCTGAAAAGCCTAAACGCGATTAGCCAGCCGCTTCAGGATTTTTTTGCAACTACCACTTCATTTTGCGGCATCTTTTTTGAAAAAATTACAAGGCAAATTAAAATATATTTTCATGTTGATTTGCGGGAACAGTGTGGTGTTTGGTGTTTTGTGCTGTAAACTGTTTGTTGTGTTAAAATTGAGATGATTTGCTGCAATTTAGGTCCTTGTCATGAAGGAAGATAGATTTATGTGCTCAAATTATTTCTTTCTTTCTTTCTTCTTAATTTCTTTATACTACTACTACAAATAATAATCTTTACTTATATAGAACTTTTCAAAACACAGTTACAAAGAACTTTGCAAAGGATAAAGAAGCGACTGCGAAAATCAATAAAACGAGATATAAAAACAACACTGAGTCATAAAAGGGAGCTCGAAAACAACCAATAAAGGTAGTTATATAAAAATTAGTTTTAAGAAATGATGATACAGATCTGTAGCCATTCTTGACATCATTGTGGAGAACTCCAGCTCCTCTACTTATTGAACACACCTCTACTGTATAGTAGGTGAGATGAGGGATAATGTGGAACATACGTGAGCATATCAAGTTATTGTACCACAGGTCATAATGTCCAAAATGGCTGAAACTTTCCTGAATTTTACCCCTTTTTACTGTAATTTAAAGCTTAAACTTCCCATTTGTTAAAAATATACACCAGCATCAGTGGGGAAAATCACAATCTGTGAAAAAGTGGATTCTTCAGGATACAGACAGTGGTATGGATAGCGTATACCACAACATGAGACAACATACGCACTGCACACACACACAAACACGTGTAAAGGAGTCACGTTATCATAGCACAAATGCAGCAGGAGAGTGTGGGAGCTTTTTACATGACAGAACCCACCTGCCTAATCCTCTGTCTGCGGTAACTGATCTGTGTTGGCCGCAGGTCATGTGTGAGCGCATTGTAAATCTCTCCGGTGTGGACTGGTGTGTGTAACCCAAGGAACCGAGTGCTGCATTAAATATCCACATTCATCAACAGGCTGGAGGTTATCATCTGTGTGCGTGTGTGTGCGTGGGTGGGTCGAGATGCATGCGTTCATGCGTGTGCGTGCGTATGAGTGTGCTTTTCACGCACATGTGTTAGATTGTTGTCAACCCCATTTTACTATCACGACCCACTGCTCCCACTCTCCCACCGCTGGAATACTCCATAGCTGTGACGGCTTTTATTGAATTATCTTTTATTTGGCCGTATCACAGCCTGTCTTTGCTAGTCCTTGAAAGTGGCGCTTTCAGAAGACATTGATGACACAGCTCATTGGATTTAGCGCCTAATCAGAGGCTTTTTAATGTATTCTCTGTGATTTATGAGATTGGATCCAAGCTTTATGAAAAGCGTCCTATTTGCATCTATGAGAAGAAAGGGCTTGGGTATTTCAGGCTGCTTTATCTCCGCTCATATCTTTTTCATTTCAGCAGAAGGTTTTTATCTCGGATTTAAAACATGAATCATAATAACCCCGCCAAAACATATTTTGAGTCGAAGATTGGATTTTTGAGAAATATTGAATGTTGTTACTTAAAGCTCTACCATTTATGTCAATTTTGTAAGAGGTTCCCCTTGATGGGATAAATCCTTTTTATGAAATTATTCAAGCCTCTAATCTTTTTCCTCAGAAAATATAATTTTATTATTGTATTTTAACTTTCCTGTTTTTTTATTGAGACAATGTCCTTCTTACCTTCCCAAGACCCCCCCTTTCTTAGAAACAGGTCCCTAAATGCACACCAATAATATCATTTCCACCTCATCTCCACCTCTCCCTGCAGGCGTGATCCGTGAGAGCTACCAGAAGGGGCGTGACCAGCTTGTTCCTGTGACCCTATTGGCTATCGCTGTCATCCTGGCCTTTGCCATGGGTGCCATCTTCTCTGGCATCATCGTCTACTGTGTCTGCGACCACCGGCGCCGTGACATAGACCTGACAGGCCGCAAGGAAAAGGACAGCCACCACCTCCACTCCCGCCGTGGATCCATGAACAGTGTGACCAAACTGACGGGCCTGTTTGAGACGCAGGCTAAAGATGGTCGCCCCGAGGCTATCCTCACCCCTTTGATGCACAATGGGAGACTGACACAAAATGGGAAGATGCTGATCAAAGCAGACCAGCATCACCTGGACCTAGCCGCTCTGCCGACGCCTGAATCCACCCCCATGCAACCCCGCCGTAAGCCCAGCCGGGGTAGCCGTGAGTGGGAGAGGAACCAGAACCTCATCAATGCTTGTACGAAGGACATCCCACCCATGGGCTCCCCTGTTATCCCTACAGACCTGCCCCTGAGGGCCTCTCCAGGCCACATCCCCAGTGTGGTAGTCCTGCCTCTGCCACAGCACCAGCACCAGCTCCAGCCCCACCTCCAGCAGCACCAGCAGGCCTATCAGCACGAATACGTGGAACAGCCCCACCGTAGTGACCTGAGCCTGGGCCACAGTGTCATGGACGACCAGGGGGCCACCCTGGAGTACAAGACAGTGAAGAGCCCCTGTCACAACCTCAACATGGTGGATCCAGATGGGGTCCTGCCACCCCGTGTGCCCCAGCGAGAGGCCTCCCTCACAATCCCTCCCGCTGTCCCACAGATGGGAAAACGCCTGGAGGTCCACTCCTCAGTCTATGGGCTCCGGAAAGGATCGGCATCATCTGCTTCTGGATCCTCCGGCCTTAAGAAGCATAACACCAACTCGTCTAACTCCTCCCACCTGGCGCGGCATCACAGCTTCAACCGTGTGGAGACCCCACCCCCTGCCCCCCAGAGGGTAGACTCCATACACATGACAGCACAGGGCATGTCTCTGTCGCGGCAGCCTGGAATGAGCTCCTATGGTTCACTGCCTCGAACGGGGATCAAACATCTCAAGCCCGACGTCCCACCTAAACCCTCCATAGTCTCGCTCTCGACAAAAGTCAAGTCCAGTGACTCCTGCACATAGTCAGTTAGTTAGCCAGTCAGTCCAATATGAATGGACAGTGGTGAAAGGTTTTTTTGAAAGAAAGAAAAAACAGGGAACACAACTTGCATCAACTTTTAGTCTTTTTTGTCGGTGTACAGTACAGTGGAAAATGCAACACACTTTTTCTAAGGAAACATTTTCTTTTTATATAAATATGTAAATATAAATACAAATGGTTGTCGTTGTTTGTTGCTGTCATCGAGCTCAGGCTCTGGCTGGCTCCCAGTTCCCCTGTAAACACACAAGGGAGCGTTTGCTACTGAAACAGAAGAAGAAGATGCTTGTCCTGAATATTTCATCCAATGGCGCCCTGTAGCATCCAAGACGGTGGCTCTGTTGTTTGTGCTGTCTTCAGCCACCGGGACTTGACTGATATTTTGTTTTCTTTATCAAGCTGGCAAAAGCACATAAGAAGACAGTGTGGAGATGTGGGGAGTAATTGTTGTACAGTACTGAGAGGACTGGGGGATGAAGGACAGCAGGCACTTGGACCCAGAGACTGAGCTCGGACTGGAAGGACAGACAGCTGCAGGAGTTAATGTTGGAAACTGTGAAAAGCCTCTCAGTGTTACAGCTATCCTGGACACAGCAATCAAGTCCTGCCTTGGTTTGACTGAAAGCCTGGGCCAGAAGAATCTTCTACTGTACTGGTTACTGAATAACACATGACTGTTAATACTAATAGCTTGTTGTATTTATTTTTATTAAGTGCTTTTGAAGAAAAAATAAGACTGACTTTTTAGGCTCGGTGAGAGAGGAGAGAGAAGAGATCTTTTAATATTAATTAATCAAGTGTGAAAAAATTATTTAAAGTCATTAAACTGGAGCCAGTAGAACTTTCTTGATGACTAAAGGTCCACTAGGTCTTACTGTGTGCTCAGTGAGACCCAGGGGTTCTGCAGCTTGAGATATATGTGACCTCTGTGTAGAGGAGGAGATATTTATTTAAACTGTGCCAGACAGGGACTTTTACCTTCACGGACCAGAATCTCCATTGTTTTAGACCAATCAGAAAAGGACTTCCTGAATCTCACCCTTTCACTCCTCCAATGAGCATCCCCCAATCAGCACTGTGGTTTTGTGTGAGTCAGTAACTTTAGTCCTGATTGGTTGCTGGCTCACTGGTGCCATCGAAGCTCACCGTTGCATGTTGCAAAGAAATAAGAGAAGCAGCTGCAGCAACGACAACAGTATGGAAACCTGCATATACACATGCACATTGACAAAAAGAAGCTCGCTGCAAGTGACGGCGCGATGCCTCCATCTTGAAACGTATCATCTTCTCTAGCCGCATCACACAGACAAGCAGGCAAAAAAGAAAAAAAAACATCTGTTTATATTGCCTGTTTCTCTTCCACATGTAAATTTGTGCCTTACACCCTAAAGTAGTGACAATGTTTTCTTTTATAGCTGTTAACTTTGTCTCCTTGTAGTAATTTTTATTTTTCTTACATCATGATATTTCCCTGGTTTGATAAAAAGGCAATTAAAGAATGTAGGTGTTCTTGTTGTAATTCTGGTCCCTAGACATAACACATTTACAGTACAGAGGGAAGATAAGAGGGAGGTTTCCCTTTCCACACACACATGTACACACACACACACACACACCTACACACACACACTCATCTTTGTGGTTCATTTCTGATTGTGCCATTAATGCGCTTAAAGCAACCCTTTATGTTGTGCTGGCAGTGTCGATGATGATGTTGTGAGTGTTTTTAATTTTCTATTTTATACAATTTAAAAGTCCTGGTATTTGTTTTTACTTTCATTATTTGCTGTCTGTTTGGAGTGATGGTTAATTGATTGATTAATTGAACAATTAACGTTTGTTACCTGAGAGGGCCTATGTACGTGGGTCTGGTGCACTACAGAAATAATGCAACAACACTATAGCGAACATACAGTATGAGGAACACAAAAGCATCCAGTGTACTAACACAACTCCAGGCTTCTAGTGTGCATCATAACACTCAATTGCTAGGCAGTCGCAGAAACAGGCTGGTTCCTGTGAAGAGAAATGACATTAAATCAACAATATTAGGAGATGTACCTTATTAACCCCCCTTTTTTAAAGAGAAAACACACTTTGATGAAGTTTAGAGATTTGTTTTTATCCTATTTCACTAACTCTCATTATCAAGGCCTTATGAATGGCTGAGAGTTTGACTAATACTAATCTGACCCTATTTTTCACTTCCTTTTTAGATTTTTATTGATCACTCCCCCCTCCCCCCAACACCTAAATCAATGGAGCACTCTCTTAGCGTTGTGTGTGTAGATAGGTAAAGTTTTCTTGATAACAAGCAATTTTCTGTTTCTCAATGGAGGAAAGCCAACCATGTCTCAATCCACAGCTAACTGAAGAGGAGCATCTAGGATATGTGAGCTGTTCCAAGGCGAATAGTATGTGTTAACTCAACTAACATATGTGTACATAGACGCTTGCAGGGTTCGGTTGCAAATGACCGGGTCATTTGCAACAGATTAGGTTTAGTCAAAGTGGGAGTCGGGGGGAAGTTGCCTCTCGTATAACCAGGTCCGGGGTCAGTTTCACTTATTTTCCCACTATTATTTAAGACTATGATCTTAAGAGGGTAAAGTGACCCAAGATCCGTGCGTAGGGATAAATTCACTCCAGAACAAGACCAGAGTTCCCACCTATTTACACCCTCAAATGTGTCATAAACCAGCTACTTTCCCAGGCCCAGAATAATGCTGATCTAACACTAAAGATTTCTTGCACAGAAATGTTTAGTTGTTAGCTACTGTAGGCCTCAGAAACCGTCATGTCCATGCAGAATGTGAACAAGAAATTCTGTCTTCGCTGTTGCCAAAGTCCAGAAAGTTACATGTTCCCATTCTGTGTAGACAGGTAAATGTAGTTGTGAGTGCATTTAAAATTTTGTAAAGGAGCATCAAGTATTTTGATGAGAGTGGGGTTTGAACATTTAAAGTCTGAAATGGGCTTGACTGTGAAGGCTGCTGTGGACAGTGAGGTTCTTTGGTGTGTGCCTTTTTGTCTTTCACCCTTGCTATAATACACTGCTACTAGATGCAAACAGAGTCAGACTCTCTTCTCAACTTCTCAACCTTTTGAACTTTGTAAGCTTGTAAGATATTGTGATGTCACAAAGTTTTTTGCCCTACTCTCTCCACTTCCTTAACATCTGATTCACAGCTTAATGTATGTTGTAAAGAAAAAAAATCTCTTTAATTTAATGCAAAATGTAATAATAAAAAAAATGAAAATAAAATTCTTGTCATGAAGGATGTGATATGTCCTTGAGTTTTTTTTTACAATTTGTTTCTCTGCCTCTGGTGGGTTTTTCCAAATATACCAAATGATCTTTGGTTGATTTTAGTTTTAGGATAATCCAGCCTAGATTTGGCCCAGGATTTTGAATTTATTTCAATGGAAAATAAGTTTTTTTTTTTTAAAAAAGTTACTTTTGTGACCTTGACTATACTTTTCTTCTTTGCCAGTTAAAGCAAGCAACCCCTTGAGATCTGAGCAAGACCTCAATAAGATTCTCTTCTGATACAAAGTACACCTCAGCGAATGGAAGAACTTTAAACTGCTGGGAAAACAGATGCTTAATTTCCCAGAAAAGACGTTTATAAAGAAGTTTATTTCAGGTTAGGAGCAGCAGGAAGAGTCCTATACTCCATTTACTTGTTGATATAAGACATGCCTTATCACTGTAACACTATAGCTGAGTAAACAGCTTGATAAGGCCGGTGCCAGCCTGGTTCAGTGGGCACTCGAAACAATACATAACTGTCTATAGTGTGTTTAATCCCATGTCAAAGTATCTTTCTTACTCAGTCTCACATTACGCTACCTTTTGCAAAGAACATTCAGATCTCAATGAAAAGTTTAACACAAATCTTGAAAACAAATCTCACCAATGTTGTCAAGGTTCACAACATCACCCAGCAACAACAGCTCCCATTTCAAAGTAAGTGCTCTAGTGTCATCGGTGCAGCCTTGGTATCAATTTGTCACTTAAGTCAACAATGGTGTCTTTGGCAGGTAGTTTGACACTCGCGCTTCTGATCCTGAGGTGAGTTAAAGAGAGTTACGAATCTCTATACGAGTCAGACTTTCTGTGGAGATCACGTTACAAGGATGTGGTGCAGCTAATGAGGCCTGCCTGCCTTCACAATGTGGCATTGTTCAGCCTCCATTCAAGGATTTGTGTGTTGTGGTAGTTCTCAGAGATCAAGATTCAGATATTCACCGCCCGTGTCTTTTCCAACATGACAAGAACACAATCATATCTCGTGGTGACTAGTATACACTGGTATTATCACAGTGTTAGTCAGTGTGAGGTTTGGTGACTTCAAATGCTGGTATTTCAGGGTCAAATTAGGTGAACCACAGGTGGAGATTTGACAGATAAAGACTGCACAATGTGATGTTATATAAAGCTATAGACGCAGATGATCCACTGCATTCAATGTAAGAATTCATTTTATCTGTTTCTAAGCTTAGTACAACAGTAAAATAATCGAAATCCTAATGCTTCAATGAATCTGGTAACAAGACATACATAATACATAACCCTAACCCTAACCCTACATAATACAAATTCTATCATACATTGTAAATCCAAATAATAATAACTTTATTTGTAAAACGCTTTTCAGATACAAAGTTAACAAAGTGCTTCACAACAATGAAAATAAAATAAATACTTGTTTAAAAAAGCTAGTTGGCATGGGGTCAAGCAGGCAGCTTGCAGAGTTCAGAAGAAAGTAAGGGTAGGTCAATAGGTGAAAAGGTGGTCAGGCTGCAGTTTATGTTTCTATGATTTGACATATTCATTATCCAGTTTGAGTTGGATGATTCAGTGCTCGCTCTTATAGTGGTGATTGTATTGCTGAGAAATGTTACAATTGATTGCACTTCTCAGTTGAAAGAAACCCTGATGGTATTTGTGGTGGCAGGTTGATTAGTTTATCTACAGTAGAGAACAGGAACTTTGTGTTTTTACTGCTAATCAGTTCTGAGAAGTAAGATCTTCTTGCTTGTAAGAGTTTCATTTCTCTGTTGAGCAGTTTTAAGTTTCAGAGTCGTTCTGCCTTTCTTCATTCTCTTTATAGTTTTAAGACTTGTTCCTGCCAGAGATGGTTTTGTTTTTTAGTGGAGCAACTGTATTAATACATTCACTGAGGCACAAATTGAATTTGTGAGCCAGGAGGTTGCATGTTGGAGGCCATTAAAGGAGGTAGGTGAAGCATAAGGTCAGTGCAGGCGTCAGAGGAGGAAGCAGAGAGATATGGTTTGGTAACAGTCTGAGTCATGGCCTTGGTGCTGATATAAAGTGACATTTCAAAGAACACACAGTAGTGGTCTGATATGAAAGTCATGAAGTTTGTGATTTTCATTCAGCTGTCCAACTAGAGAAGAGTTATTGGCCAATGACCAGACCAGCAGATTTCCAATCACTGAGGAGGTGATTGGTCCTGGTTTTTCTTACCCATACAACATTTCACAGCATTATTCGGAACAAGTGGAATTATAACAAGGTTGCATGAAGGTTTATGTGATATTTTCTTTGAGTTATTATGGGCCGATGAGGAGAAATAGCATAGCATCAGAGACAGTTCCTTGGGATGGTTGGTAGGTGGGGGTCGGTGGAGCCAGGTAACCGGGACATAGGTTCATGCCTGGTAAAGGCGTTGAGATGCTAGTGTAGAGACAGGGACTCCGAGGATATGAACTAGCAGACCTCATGGATGAGGGGCTGACTCGGAGAATAGGCTGAGTGGGGAGTCGCCCTGTCTGTAGCAGATTGTCCAACTCCGCCAGTTTTGTCCTGAGGTCAACAGCGACCTGGCAGAAAGGAAGGAACTGAAGTGGAAATGTCACATGCTGTTACAGTAATGCTCTTCCAATGTAATGTAATCAATGGCCAATTACTTTGGCGTGTGATCTGATATTATGACCTGTCTATCCGGGAGCTCGATTGGTCTTTTCCCTGCCTGCAACAACTACAGAGGGCAACCTGCCAGCCTTCTAGGTAGTCAGGCAGCCAACTAGTTAGCCAGCAGTCAGCATCCAATCAACCGCCTCATCATCCCCCCGCCTCATCACCAACACTAATCCACACTGACGATGGCAGTGGTCATTTTGAGTACCCCGCAATCTGTGGTCACAACAAGCTTAGCAGTGTGCTAATCCTTGAGCTCCCATGCAGCTATCTGTATCCCAGCGCTGTTACTGTCTGCATCCCCCTTCATTCTTAATAATTCACATCCTAGTTTTTATGTTTTATGTCTGAAGCATTCCCCTGCCACGGAGTGATTGCTGCAGCTGCAATCACCTAGCTCTGAATAACGAATATGTACGCACAAAGAAAAAACACAAAGGCACAAAAGACAGATAAACAGACGAGAGCAGGCTGTTAGAGTGGAAAAAGAGATAATTACCTGCGTAGCTAGACAAAGTCAACACGCAAATAAATAAATTAAAAAACACAAGCAGACAGACAGAGACACACACACACACACAGTCCAGAGTAATGCGTCCCCTGTGAATTATGAGTCTATGAGTCTTTAATGGGGGTCAATAGGCCCCTTGATGGCCATTCTCCATGTTGGTTGGTTTGTCATTAACGTCATAAGTGCATGTGTGCTTAAGAGTGTAGTCTATGTGTGTGTGTGTGTGTGTGTGTGTCTATGGGAATCTGTTCCTCTGTGTCTGTCTATATATCTGTTTATCTAACTGTGTCTGGGTGTCAGCCCCTCAGTTTATATGTGTGTGTGTTTGTTACTGATCAGT
>CABFOQ010007926.1:3067-13774 GCA_900660455.1 Gephyroberyx darwinii
TTTCTGTTTAGTGTTTAGTTGAGCAGTGTGAAAAAATGCCTCCCCTTTATTATCGCCCTACAGATCATGATTACAACCAAAGTCAGCAACTTTTACCCCATAGAGACTAGTTGTAATTACCAACTAACTAGTTTGACGCAAATATCCAAATGGATTAATTATTGGTCATTGCATTATTTTTTTGCAGACATTACAAGTACAAAGTGGATGAGCATTACATTATGAATAGCCTGTGATTTTACTGTTAAAGCACTGTTAAAGAACAGTAGTCTAGTGTTACTCTGAATCTCAGCATGCCTTTGTTGGGTTAGGAACTGGTCAAGCCAGATCTCTGAAAGCCCCAAGCCAAGTCTTCACAGAAGAATGAAATCCCGCTTTATCTCATGACTCTCAGCATGACTCACAGCACACCACTTTTATGGCTGAGACTTTCTCCCCAATAGAAACATGCCCACAAGCATACACACATACGTAGATACACACAAACCGATCACACCCAATTTCAATACACTACAGTATCTACCGCCGGATGTTTAACTACAGCAAGGGCAGTAAGGTAAGGGAGGAGACAGGGAAAGGAGCAGGAGGAGAGATTGGGAAAGAGGGAGGGAGGGGCAAGAGGAGATAGGAGCCAGCTGTCAAGAGTTTTGTATCAAGGAAGCCTGACACAACACCATTGTATCATCTGAGCAGTCTCAGTCATGCACAAGAGTATGCTTACTAGCTAAAGGAAACACACACACACACACACACACACTGGTGGTTGTGTCCGTGCTGCTACACACCGTCAGGTAGAATCAAGACTTCCTTTGGTTGGACAGAGGGAAGCTCGAAATGGGTGGCTCTTTCAGTCAGCAGAAGAAGACCGGCGGGCCTCCCAACTCACCGAGTCACACCAATACTACTACGTGAGTCAAATCACCCATTTGCATGTTGATTTTAGTTTCACAGTACATCAAAAAAAATAAAAAATAAAAACAGCGCCATCTGTAATTTACCAAAAATCTGATTTACCAAAAACTGCTCAGAGTTGGAATACATGATAGCGTTAGACTTGTACCACATTGTTGCTGTACTGCACTTCAGTGCTATTAGTTTGGCTGCTAGTTAATATTTGTGAATGATTTGGATGTTTTATGTCAACACAAGGAGCAGTGGGGGGTTTTTTTACTTTAAAAATTAAAAACTATGCAGAAGCAATGAGAATGTCATTCACCACATCATCTTTATCATATTCCCCATAGTGCTGTGGTGTAAATCACCATCCTGTTGTTTTGGTTGCACTTGCATTCCTTGTGATTGGCATGAGAATGGCCTCTGCTCCAGTGTACACTTGCACACACATGCAAATATTCACACGCCCACAAAATGAACACACTGGCAAGTCCTCACACCGGGTACAGATGGACTGATAAACATGTTTGCAGACTGACCGTACAAGTGTGTGTGCGTGCTTGTGTGTGTGTACACAAACACACCTACAACGGGAATGGATCTGATCTTATGTAATATGCTGTAAATTGAACAGAACCAACATGGTGAACATATTTAACATTTAATAATGTGCAACAAGATAAAGGTTGGGACATTGTTTCACATGAGCTGCCTCCCAAACTAACTCGGTTATGAGGCTGTCAAAATAGAGCCACAGTTGTCTCATCAGAGCATGATCTCACTGTGAGAAATATATGTTCACTGTGTCAATATTTGCTTGGGCTATTCATGTCCCCTTTGTCCTGAAAGGCACGGCAACAGCAGCTCTGTCCGCTGAAAGCTACGCTACAGAGACGTTTGGCCATGTACACACTGCAGTTCAGTTTGACAGTCTGTCTTCATTTGAGGGGTTAACACTGTCGAGGAGGAGAGTAACACCCACTTTCTAAAATCGACTCTCAAAGTATAGTATGCATTTGGTTAATATACAGCACTGGACAACTGGTTAGAAAGCGATGTACAGCACAGCTGACATCTCTTCAGTAAGAAAAATCAAGTCAAAAGGACAGTAAACTGTTAATTGGTAGTTAAAATAAGGACACAACTCATAAAAAGCGGTTGCTGGAGGCAATGTTGCATTTAGCTGTAGACCGAGTACAAAATAAATACTGGACAATAACAACAGGTCTGACTATGCTTGTTGTTTACAGCTATTGCGAGTGGATGGATGGACTCCTTTTGCTCGTCCACGTCCGACCTACCCACTTGGCTCTTTAATCCACTATAAATACACTCGCTCTCATTCCTATGTTTGACCGTCACTATCAAAAACTACCGGCGTGTTTGTGGTCTCAGTCTCTTCTGCTCTGACCCAGGGTTTGGGTGACCTGTCCTTCTGTGTCTTGGGAGACAGCATATCGGGCTGGCATGAGTCCGCGAATCTCTCACGGGCTTTCTCCCAGTTCCTCTGAGACTTGCATCTGGGCAGGGAGACATCCTCTAGAGACATGGCAGCACCAGCCCCCAAGCCTGACTGGGCCTTTCTGATTTTCAATTCAATCTGGGGGGAAAAGGGAACAAAGTCATTTTGTTGTTTTACGATACATCTACGTCAGTCCAATCAGAATACCATGTAGAAGAGAGATGACTTCTCCAGATTGTCAACAGCAGTCTTACCGGGTCTTTCATCCCGGTTCCCTCCTTGCCCAGTCCCTCTCCTTTTTTCCAGCCCATCTTTTCCAACATCTTCCGTCCTTTATTGACTTCACTGATCTCCCTTTGAGATGAAGCAAAGTAGACAGGACGTCATATACCAAGAACATATCTCCACGTATCCGTTTCACAAGAACCGTGTCTTATTATTTTGATTACAGTCCGCAATAGTATACTTACTCATGAACTGAAGCAGGAGCATCATCTCGTTGGAAAACACCCTGACTGCCCACCGTTTGTCGTCGAGACTCTGCTCGGTCCTTGTATTTGCGGTTCCTAAGGGCTTTGGCCTCCTCATATTCACTGCTCTGTTTACAGAAGGACGGAGGTGACTAGTTACTTAAAGAAAGGAGGGCTAACACTTGTGTATGGCTGTTGCTGGTCCTGATAATACTCACCTGCAGGCCGTATTTGGCCTTCATTTGCTTTAGCTCCTTCTGTCTCAGTACTTCTTTGTCTTCTTTGGTTAGAGCAGGGCCTTTGGAAAAGCAGTCAGAACCAAAGCAAAAAATGAGCCCCAATAAAGGAAAGAACACAGATGACTTGTTAGATTGTTAAGACGTGTCTCCTCCTGAGGCGTCTCACCTGCTTTCTCCTCTCTCTTGTGTTTGCTGAGATGAGCCATCACCTGACCAGGCTCACAGCCGTCACAGGTGTCTGTCCCTGAGTGGATGTGGAAGGACAGCACAGTTTCTCCCATCTTCACCTCATCCCCGTGCATCAGGGCACATGGCTCGCACTTGGTTTTGGGCTGCAGGCAAGGACCGAAAAAGGATTTAATACACTGACAGATCAATCATTCTGTAGTTAAAGTTTTGCTTTTTAATGAAGAGGCAACTAAATAAAACCCTGTGATGAATGACTGACCTGTAGGATCCTGTTGCCGTTGATGACGGTTCCGTTCTGGCTGCCCTGGTCCACCAGCATGTAGCTCTGCTGGTCCTGGTCAAAGTAAACCTGTGCATGGAACTATACCAAAAAAATATTATACAGATTATATTACATTGTTCATCCATGACCTGTACGCTGTGATGAACACACTACAATAGACAAATGACTCATTTTGCTTCCTGGAGTAAAACAAGAATACCTTGCTGACTCCCATTTCCGGGATTCGTATTGCATGGTCCATATCCTTCTCTCTGCAAGATAAAAACAGCATGTTGTCTTCAAGTTGTTAAAGTTCCCTCAGGGCCATTATACTGACTTACAGAGCGATCAATTTCCCTCTTCACTGAGTGAGAAGCTACCTATCGTCCCCATGTGGGATTTATTTTTCCATTTATTTATTTCTTAAAACCATGCCATTACATCACACAGGTACTGTAGCTCAATGAAGAGAGCATGACACTAACAGTTCTAGCATTAAGGGGTTGTTTCCCACTGTGGCCACCCGTACTAAAAATGTATGATCTCATAGATGCATTGGATACAAGTGCTCAAGCTATATGATATATGATGATCCGTATGATGGGCGAGATAGTAGCACGAACCTGCCAATGGTGGCTGGAGAGTCTGCTGTGATGATGAAGAGGGTGCCCACCTGCAGTACTGGAGATCTGACCACTGTCACTCTCACACAGGGTGGCCAGATGTCTTTGACTGCAAGGAAAACAAATCACAAAAATAGTCATCATCGCACATGACAAAAACCTGGCGGTCTCCTACAGCTACACTACCACTGTGCTAAGTTGATCAATTCTGTTATGTTAACACGCAGAGCAAAAGACCAGTGGATGGTGCGTCTCTAACTAGCTACCGGATAAGGATAAGGATTTGTACATGAGGGGCGGTGAGCTGGACAGGTAAGCTGCAAGAACTAGCAAGGTCATAAAAAGTATGGTGAGGGCCACAAAGATTTCCCCAAGAACTTATCACGCCCACATCCCAGAACAAGCGTTGAATGTTGCCTGTTTTTCCTCTCACCTTCCTGACTCTCAGTCTCCCCCTCTGACTCTGGGCTGCCCCTGGGAGAGGAGGGGGAAGATGGTGAGAATGAGGGGGTGGACTCCCACTCTCCCTCCGACTCTGTGATCTCGCCCTCTTCCGGCTCGCTGTTCCCGTCAGAGTCGTCACTCTGTGATTCTAGCTTCTTTTTCTTCTTGCGTTTTGCCGATTTGGACTTCTTCCTCCTCTTCCTCGATCTATCCGTATCATCGGAGTGTGAACCGTTTTTCTGCTTCTTCCTCTTTGATGAAGATTTGTCGCCGTCCTTCCGGGATTTTGAAGCGTCTTTCCTACGTGCAGCCAGGTCTGGACTGCGAGAGCGTTGCCTCTGCTTTCGTGATGCTACGGTCCTCTTAGGTATTCGCCGTTCAACCCACTCAACTTCTTCTTCTTCCAGCTTTACGTCATCAGATCTGAGTTCCTGCCACCAGACAGTCAACATTGAGATTACCATCTCCAGTAACCTTCACTCACAGCAGACAAGCTGGCTTTGGAGATTCCTTGTCTTTGTATGACTTTGTTGTAAAGGTCTCAGTGTTCAAACCCTCCCCAATATTACCTCAGGGGTAAAAATGAAATCCAGTGATCCAAAAATAACATCCAGATGTGGATTGGTGACTACATCCTTGAGTAACAAAACCTTTAAGGATCATCAGGACTGCCGGCTGATTCATTTATGCCGACTGACCATTTCAAATCCACAAAGCAAAACTGTAGGCTTACACAAACTAGCCTATTTGAAATCCTATTTTTAACTAAATTAAGTGACTGAATTGTGTAAGATTAAAAATGATATGAATTGCTTGACATGTTGGTATCGAAGGTGTACCTCTGTAGGAAGCAGTATTCCAGTAAGAGGAAATCTTCATATTAGCCAATGAGTTAGTCACCTCTTGCACCTAGGTCAGAGGAATAGCACTTTAGTCAACTAGACTGAAATTCTTAAAAAACAACAAAAAAAACCAAACGTGTGCATTTGAAGACTGAGACCAATACAGAAACATGAGGATATAGAATAAGGAAGTATCAGGATTTTTTTTTAAGGAAACTGAGTCAAAAGCCAGCTGTCAGCCACTGAGCACAAGATGCATCGAGGAAAAATAATAGATGTCACGCATCAACATTTGGTCATATTGTTTGTTTACATACCTTATCATCCTGGTGGGAGCTCTTCTTGATCCCCTTCTTCCATGTCTTGCTTTTCTTTTCAGCAGCCCTCTTTTCTTGGCAAGGCTCGGCGCTCGTCTGTGTAGCAGGCACCTCTATTCTGGAGTGGAACTGGTATCGCCCGCTCTCTACGTCACAGTAGTAGTAAATGCCTGTGTTGGCATCGTAGTACAGCTGACTGGCCTGAGGGAGAGGAAGTCAGGAAGTCAAAAGACTGGTACAACGTTGTATTATAACTTAATACATTAACTGAAGACTGTAACAACGAATCATTAACGAGAGAGACGACACCAGTAACTTCAAACAATAACTAGAACAAAATAATTCACTTGTGTTGAGAAAAAAGTAGCAAGAATAAATTTCAGTGAAAAATGGAGATCCCATTTTGATATTGTATTTGTTGCAGCCAACATAGACTATTGGCTAGTGGCTCTCTCATGGTTTGTCTGCCAGAGATCATGTACTGCACATGTGTAGAATCATGGTACTTCAGTGTGAATGCACACCCTGGCCTTATCTGATACTACACTTTGAATACATCATTTCTATCGTCATGGGCTTATAGCTTCTTGCCTTAATCATAATTATTGCACGCAGTAGTGGTACAGTACAGGACAGAAACATAAAAATGTGCAGATTTGTCTGACCAAGTCTCAAAAAATCATAAAATGGGTGAGATGGCTGAAGTATGGCTAAAACTATGCTAAAACTAAATGTGTTTTGTCACCAGAACAAGACCTAATATATAATAATAATAATAATAATACGAACCGAGTCGTAGTAAAAGCCAGTGCTGTGGTCATAGTACATCCCAGTCGCCTCATCAAAGACAAACCCAGTCTGTGTCAAAGCCTCCTCAGCAGTGGCCCTCAACATGTCAGCTATGGATCCTCCATCACCTTCCTGAAAGAGACAACTCACGGGTTGTTAAATCAGTCTAAAAAATTAAACTCAGTGGAAAGTGTAACTAAATGTCCATAAATGTAATAATAAATGTGACAGCCCGTTGGGTAAAGGCTATCTGTTCACATCAGCCTCTGAATCAAACACACCTCTGTTTTGGCTGCAGTGCCACTGTCAGGTTGGTCAGACACTTCCGAGGCTACTGCGTTTACTGCTGAAACCTCTGCTACCTCGCTGGCATCAGTTGCATCCAGTCCTGTTGTGGTCGTGTCTTCCTGAGTGTCTGCAGCCTCGGGGTTCTGACCGTAGTTTCCATAATAATAGTTGTAATAATCTGTAAAGAAAAGTTGCAAGGATGATTTTTTTTTCTTTTTCGAGAGACAGACAAACCCTAATCTGCCAACTTTTTACAGGTCAAAAAATAAATAAAAATAAAATCAATAAATAAAATAATAAATTGTCCATCAATTTTCTCCTTGTGCAGAATAAGTAAAGTGTTTTATAGCCAAATAATTACACTGTGTATCCAGAAGTCCAACACACACCCTACAGTAGCAAACAGACAGTCGCTTGACCAGCTCGTCGTCAGTGAGGAAATATAAGATCATGAGGTAAATATTGGACTTGTGGACCCTCAGTGCAATCGTTTGGTTACAAAGCTCTTGAATTATGCAGCGCAAGGTGTTTGGAGAAATCCGATGGCAATTTTAAGCTTTTTTTGGCGCTATAAAAAGAGGGCCCAATAGTTGGGGGAGACGGAACTACGCGGACTTACTCCCAGTGTGTTTGGTCCTACAAAACCTAAATGGAGTTCCGACTGACATGGGGGTGAGTAGGTGATGACTGAATTGTCATTTTGGGGTGAACTATTCCTTTAATCAATGGAAGTAAGAAAGCAAAATATCACACACCGGCGTCTGTCCATGTGTATTCTTCTGTCTGAGTTTCACTGTCGACTCGGCCTTTATCTTTCTTTTTCCGTTCATGGATTTCTGCACTCAGCTGGTCAACCTGTCAGCACACATTGGCAGAAAAAATGTAATTGGCGGACATTCGCTCTGACACAATCATTTCCCAGTGTTTTCTGCAGCTCACCTGTTTCCTCAGGTCGTCATTGTAGCTCTCTGTGTTTTTCTGTAGTCTTTCAGAGTGGCTCAGTTGTTTTACTAACTTCACCAGCTCGGCTCTGCAGGTTTTCAGCTCTTGCTTCAGAGACTCTACTTTCAAACGGAGCTCAGCCACTTCGGACTCTGTCTCCTTTTCGCCGTTGTCTTCGCGCGTCTCCATTACAACGACTGAGAAAATTACACGCATCGTTGTGGTCAATAAATCATTTGAGTATATTACTCTGCGCCCGCTAACAGTCAACACAGTAACCGCACAGATTAACATTAGCTAACGCTTCGCTACTGACTGAGATGAATGAATGCTCCGAGGCTGCTTACCGTCTGCTTCGTTTTCCTCTCCTTAGATGTCGATTTCCTGTCAGCACCGCACGAAAATCAACCTGAAAGTTGAAAATAAACATCTTGTAACCACCCCGCATTTCCGACACAGCCGAGTACATGTTTTGATGATAATTAGACAGTTACAATTATGACAGTTGAAATGTTTACAGTCCACCGTGCTTGTGGCCGCCATTTGCTAGCTAACTACGTCACTGCGGAAGTGTTTCTTCCTCGTGTAGGTTGGCGGACCGGTCCTCCTCCTTCTTCTTTTGTTTTCGTGGGGGTTGGCAAACAACTCGAAACGCACTATCGCCACCTACCGATCCTGATTCGTTCATACAAATCTACAGTAGACTATCCTGTCATCCAGACCTTTGGGACTGAAATGAAAGAAATCCCAACAACATCTTCTCAAGATCTTCTCCTGTAACATCAGTAAATCCAGAAATCTTCTGGATCTATTCATCTTTATTCATCTTTATAGTACATTTTTGGTCAAGAAATTTGCTTGATGTATTTTCTTTGCAAGAAATCTCAGAATCTCTTTCCAGCACCATCACTTACTTTATTTTATTTTACTTTTTTTTTTAAACTTATTTTATGTTTGCAAATAATGCAACATATCACCTCATATATTGTAAGCTTAGTGCTCCATGAGACACAGCATTACATACATTCAGTGATGAAAAGTTGATTTCGTAAGTACCAATTTAGTGCATAATTTTTCCTTCTTTCTATCATATTGTTACATCCTTATAAGAATATTATGTATTAGAAATATTTTCAATATGTACATAGTATTATTGTGTACCTCCAGTACTTTCCCACAGGGCTAGGGTTAGGTATTACTATCAATACTTGAGTTTTATTCTGCTCTATCCACACTGTGGAGGTGCTTTTTCAAGATACACTACAAGCCCAGTTACTGTTATGAACATGAACTAGTCCTCTCAAAGTCCATCATTGCAATACTGTGATAAGATCATTCTAGATCTGTGGATTAGCAAAGCAAATGCTGATTTTGTGTTGATGATTGAGTGTATAGTTATCAGTATCAGAAAAGTTACAGTAACCAAATAGAGCAGGTGTCATAAGCTCTTCAGCCACTAGGTGCCACTGCAAGACAGATAGTGTCTGAACTGAACTGTAGTTGTGCTGGTGGATAGATCACAGCATTTTTCTATCAGTCTCTACCAGTGAGGGAGAAGGAGGGGCGGGAGGCGGAAAAGAGCAGACTGAAGTGGTTGGTCTGATGTTCTGTTGTACCTGAGACAGTTAAAACAAACTTTATTGATGTCCAGAGATGTGGTGGCAGTAGTGTGAGCTGATATATGTTGGGAGTCTATAAGCCATTCTTATTGCTTTATTTTGTATGATTTGTAGTTTGTTTATTTGTTGGGTTGATACGCTGATCCAGGCCAGTGATGAGTAGGAGGACTTTCAGGTGGTTCAGCCGGTTGCTGCCCTCAGCTTGCAGATGTTGTATGTGTGTATGTATGCCTAGCAATGTTGCTTGATTGGAAGGGCCTGATTGTGACGGGTGATGTGGAGGTTTGGTTTCAGGGTGGGATTTTTGGTGAAGAGTATGCACTGTGTTTTTTGTTTGGTTCAGTTTCTCTCTCCATATGTTTGACCAGTTTTCTATTTCACTGATGCATTTTGAAGTAAGTTGTGATGATTTGGAGCTGGTCCATTATCAGAGTTGGTGAATTGGCATACTTGGGGTGGCGGGTAATAGATGTCGAGCATGAAGAGTAGTGGGCTGAGTACTGACCCCTGGGGGACACCTGCTTCTGTAGTGAAGGGTGGTGAGATGGACGTGGATACCTTGGCGATGATGTTGCGGATGGAGTGGGGGAGTTGACAGTCCGTATAAAAAAACATTGTGCCACATCTATGACTGGAGATGTCAGCATCTCTGGAAGGATGTGGTCTACAACTTCCTTGTCTTGATAAAGCAAAACATTTTCTCTTCGTTTGCTGCTACTTGTTGAATGTTCGTAGCTGCCCCATATTTGCTTTGAGGGTTGAAATGTTAGTCACAATAAATACAAGAAAGAGAATGACACTAATGACATTAATGCAGTGCTTCAGTCATATTTCCCCTGGTAACACCAGCTCATTTTGAGTCACTTCCTTCCTTCTCCCCTTCTCTCTCTCCCTTTTCTCACCCATTCTGTCTCATTCTTTAATTTACAGGGATGTGGGATAGATTCAGTCAGTGTGGTGGGGCTTGCCAAAGCCAGGCCCTCTCTGTCGGTCTACTTATTTCTGGCTCCAGAGGAAGGGCTGTTATATAACGCTTCAGTTCCAGTATTGTCCTCTCAAATTAGAAAGCAGTCTCCAATTTGTGGCGAGAGCTTAGTTCAAGTATTCTAGAGACGGTGGCTAGACATGCGGAGTGTTTGGCAGGCAGATTCTTTCACTGCATTTCTTCTGTGTGACTTTAAATTTTCTGTTTTGGCAACAATGGTCTTTCAGGTTTTCCCTCTGCGTTTGAAATCGGAGCCCTTCTGCGTTTTGTTGTGTTTGGGTTACGCAGTGGAACATCAGACTCCTAGGCAGGAGCAGTAGTAGTAGCAGTGGTGCTGGCAAC
>CABFOQ010007926.1:16844-43268 GCA_900660455.1 Gephyroberyx darwinii
CTCCATTGTGTCTGCCTTTGATAACATTATCACCTTGGGGATTGTTTGAAGGGGAAGGGGAACTTCACAACAAGCTTTTGTCTCGCTGATTCGTCTACATTGTTACTCAGTTTAGAGGAGGGTCAATATTAGGTGACGGGTTTGCTTCTCTCACCGCTATCAACACTTTATTGACCAAACTCTATCATGAGTGCTCAGCCAAACACTGTAGATTGGAGTGCTGAATCTTGAAGTGATACTCACAATATACTCATCTCAATAGGCCACAAGTTATATAACTTAATATTGAAGTTATACCCTCGTACCGGTTGGTAGTAGTTTCAGAAAATTAAATCACAATATGGCTTTTTGTTTGCTACCCTACTGGATGCAGACGGTAATACTACTGTGTAGGAATTTTGAACCTTAAACATAAACATATTTTGGAAAGCTTCTGCAATGTATTTTCTGATAAAGACCAGAAATTGTAATCTAGACTTTTATCCATTGTGTACCCTCATGTCTAAACTCTAAACTCTATAGATGGGTTTGGTGTTTATAACCCCATATAGTCTGCACGCTGCAGTGTCTTACCTCATACTGTATGGCTCTATAGACAAGACACAAAACAGTAAAATAGTAATCTCTCTCTGTCTGTCTGTCTCTCTCTCTCTGGCTACCGCAGCTCTGACTCAGAAGGCCATTTTGAAACTCCTGAAGCAGCAACTCCGGTCCATGCCCCCCCGACAGTCCCAGGAGAGCTGGAGAACAAAGCAGGCAGAGCAGGTGAGACCAGACCTGAGAGAGAGAGAGAGAGAGAGAGAGAGAGAGAGCTTGATGAACATAAACAAACTGAACACATACCAACAGTAATACTGCCGTTTCAGTATCACAGAGCACATCCACATAGAGGAAGTGTACTTCCCTGAAGTTGCCATGGCAACAAGGAAGTCTTTTGATGTCCCTCTGAATGCTCCTTGAGAGAGAGAGAGAGTGAGTGTGTGTGTGCACAGGCACATGTTTATTTCAATATCAATATCAATAGTCAACAATAGTCACTTCACTTTCTAAAACATATCAAATAATTCTTACACATCTTGAAACTGTCATCTATAAAATTATTTGATCATTATTCTACAAAGGACTTTTCAATTCCACTACTACGTCTAGATTGTGTGCATGGCATATCAAGTTCACCATACCAGCGTAATTGGAGACATATGCAGTCTGACTGTCTGTTTCAGGAATGTACCTGCTTACTGCCTATCAACTTTCAATAATAATTGCCCTGCTTTGTTTAAATATGAGCACCATCAAATCATGGCAGCATTAAAACACATTATTCTTATAAATGCATAACACAATGTTTCATCACAAATAGTCAAAGCAGCCACTGAAGTCTGAAATGCAAGTTGTGAGTCCTCTGGTAGTGGTAGTGATGATGTAGGCAGCGCTGTCATTGTCGTCATCATTAGGAGGAGGATCCTATAGGAGGGTGTGGGAAAGGCCTTAGCTGGAATTCACCAGGTCAGACAAAAGCTTCAGTTCGTTCAGGTTTTCATCGGTCAATAGCAGAGGTCAGAGGGAGGAGACAGACCGAACATGTAATCAGGCTGCTCTACAGGCAGCTTTCTGGCTTCTTTGGTTCGCTTTCATTTTCCACCATGGAGACCATGTGGTGATGTTTTCTGGACAGTAATTGTGATGCGATCATTGTTTTGGTCTGGATAACCATCACTGTAAAAACAGTTCCGACAACAAAGTCGAAAAATGTTTGTTGTAAAGGTCAACCGGTATGGAGCGAGGAGGGAGTTCACGTTTGGCTCAACTACAAACACCCCCTCTTGCAGCTGTGGAGGAGGAACTCTGGCTCCGTCTCAGTGAGGCGAGACTGTTTCTGCCAGAGGGGGGTTGAAGTGCCTCTAGAAACGTCTTGTAATGTAAACATGCAGAGGGCTCTGTTTGTGTGTGCTCGTCTAAAATCTCCATTACTACATCACTGAGAGGCTGTATGTTAGCTTGTAAATATTTTCTAGCTACGTAACGAGCCACTGCCCCACCCAAAAGGCATCCAACCAAAATCAGGAGCAATGAGCTGTACTTACTTGGTGATATTGGCAGGGACATTGCTGGATCCTTGATCTTACTGAAGCTTTGTGAACTCCAGACAAAACATGTCTATCTGCATCCAGGACCTTTGGCTTGGGTTAATGTCAATTGTCAATAACAGCAACCACAATCAGTTAGTTAGTCTTACCCTTGCTCTCTCTCTCTCTCTCTCTCTCTCTCTCTCTCTCTCTCTCTCTCTCTCTCTCTCTCTCTCTCTCTCTCTCTACCCTATAATTTTCTAGTTTTCTAACAAAATGGTTAGCAGTTAGTTTGCGTAAATATTTTGAAAATGACACGAGGGCTGCATGTGTATGGATGTGGATATAAATATACCAGGCCGTTGCTGTCTCCTAGCAACATAACGCTACATGAACACTGTGAGCATGACAGCCATGCAGAAAAATGTTGACATTTCAAAGTGCCCTAGGAGTACTAATTACATCATAGCAGCCTGTCCCTGTTGTCCTCAACACCCAGCACACACAATAAAACATTGCTCTTTATTTATTTAATTTTGAATTTCTTTCAAATAAACTGTTCGGTTTAACTGTCACAGCCCTCAAAGTAAAATATCACCATGGCAACAGAAGCAACTGGACCAGTTGTCTAGCAACCTGCCTTCAGAGAGTTAAACACACATTGTCAACCTCTGAGTTTAGAGTTGATTGGCCAGAGTATCACCAGCACCAGAAATCTGCATGCCTTTTTGGTTCTCGTGTTTTTGTGTTTCACTTTTAACAGATTTCTGTTGTTAGTCTGATTTTCATGACTTCATTTCAGTTTCAGATTTGGAGCAGGATGAGCAGCTGATGGTGACTGGTCCTGCTGGGGATCAGGACATGTTACTCAACCACAACATGGGTCAGGGTGAGCCTGTCGTCCCACTGGGTAGCCTACTGGAAATAAACACCCAGACCCAAAAAGCAGAACAAGCAGAGAACCCTTCAGAAGCTTTGTCCTCTGTGCCTGCCCCAGATTCACCCACATTCAAGAGAAAGCCTGAAATGGCTAAATGCACAACTCCAACTTCTTTACCAAGCCCTGACCCAGACCAAGCTCCAACCCCTGTCATAGTCCCAGCTCCTGTCCCAGTTCTGACTCCAGCTACAGACCCAGACCCAAGCACAGCTCCAGAGCCTCCTGAGGGGAAACCTCTTGCTGGCCCAGAAACATTGTGTAATGGCCAGACTGAGCCTGCTCGAAAGACCAAAACCACCAAGTCTAAGCCTCAGTCCCTGAAGATAAAGGCGCCGCTGAACGAGTCGGCTCAGAAGGATGCGGAACAAGAACTCCAGGTCCCTGAGGCCAGCTACAACTTTGACCCTGACCAGCTGCATGACTTCAACCCCTTCACCAGCGGCGGATCTAAAATCCAGAACTCTCCCCCTCCATGCAGCCCAAAATCTTTCCCCCGACTAGAACCACTCGGTAGCTCATTGCCTGACTGCGAGGCTAGCTCTGCATCTCAATCAGAGGTGGGGGTGATGGAGTCATCTTCAGTTGTGATGCCTGTGAAGCTGGAGTTCGGTCTGGATGAGGGCGAAGTCAGCAAGCCACCTCCGAGAAGGTCAGGCGGGAAAAAGACACTCAGCAAACTCCCAGCTAAGAAGCAGAGACCCAAAGGATCGGGGGCTGCCTGTAAACCAGCACCTGAACCCACAGTATCAGAACCAGTATCAGAACCAGTATCAGAACCAGTATCAGAACCAGTGTCTGCTCCAGTTGCAGAAACTACTTCAACGTCGGTTTCAGAGTCTGTTGCACCTCTGAATCTGGATGATATTCCTATTCCCAAGTCAAAATGTAACTTTGATCCCAGTCAGTGGGATGACCCCGACTTCAATCCATTTGGTAGCAATAGTAGGGTTAGCAGCTCTCCAGTGCTCCCCAAGGGCAGCTATAACTTTGACCCAGATAACTTTGACGACTCTGTGGACCCTTTCAAGCCTCCCAAAGCCTTGAGTAACGAGGACTCCACCAATAGCACCCCTCAGCCTGAGAAAAAAGTAAAAGACGCAGGCAAACAGAAAGCAGGGCACCCACAAGAGGAGAAGAAAGCGAGGCAAACTACCAAGAAAAGCAAGGACAGGACAATCACGTAAGTCTACATTGAAATGACATTCAATTTCCATCCATATGTTCACAATCGTCCTCACAAACGGTGGATACCTTACCACTCAATCTCCATTCCCTTCATAAGTTTGCAGTTGTGAGGTTGTAATATTGTATAGACAACAATAATAACAATTCATTGCATGCGTACCAAGCAATGCTTTGAACACATGCCAAACACTTAACACTGCATATTGGCCACTGATGTGATTCCCAAACAGGTTACATATAGGCTGTGTGTTTATAGCTGCAGTGGTTGATCTATTTTCCGCTTGTACGGGGCTGTCGGCATCTTGTGTCTCTGACCAAACCTCCCCTATACTCAAAATCCTCCGCTGACTGAACATGCTGAACTGAACACCTTTAGCCACTCACTCACTCTCCTTTGTCTCTTCTCTGTTCTTCATTCTCTCATTCAAATCTACCCGTCCCTCGCTGTACCCCTTTCATTGTTCATAATCCCTCCCCCTGTCTGTTATGCAACCCCCCAATCTCTGCTTTCGTCCACTTCTATTGGCCTCAGGACCTCTGAACAAGTCAAGTTTCTCTGTTTTCTGTTGTAAGTACTCTCTCTATTGATGCTCTCTCTCTTCCTGTCTATGCCCCTTCGTGCCTGCTTCCCATTTTGCTGTTTGTCTCATGGCATGTGCTGTTGAAGGAGCATGAGAAGCAAATAGACGTCTTCCTCACTTCCCCTGGACTCACAAGGCCATTCCCCTCGCACATTAACAACTCAACTCAATTTGTGTTGTCTTGTGATCCCTCCAGAAGTTGGGCAGCACCAATATGTTTAGATGTATTTGTTCTTCATTTGATATGGGGCTGTGCATCAACCTCTAATGGCATGAAAATGCTTGCAGCTATATGGTTGTAGAAACAGTGACCATGAACGTAGATTCTAAGATAAGGAGAGAGAAGATGAAGCACTATTTTGGATCACTATTTACACCTGTATTGTTCTCCTGTGTTTCTTTTGTAGGAACACCTGTAAAGTACAGAAATATGAAAACGAGTCGTTGGTCCTTGACGTCTGCAATCAGGTAACGAGTGAGTGAGTGAGTGAGTGAGTGAGTGAGTGAGTGAGTGAGTGACTCAGTGAGTCAGTGACTCAGTGAGTCAGTGAGTGAGTGAGTCAGTGAGTCAGTGAGTCAGTGCGGTATCAGCTGAAAATTTTCACCTTACTGCAGTGACACTGCAATGTCGATTATTCAGCAGCTATTTGCTCTCTGGGCTTCACCTCACCTCGTAACACAGACACACACACACACACACACATTGCTCAAGCTGACAGGAGCATCAGCATCTCCAGCTCTGCAGTGCTGGGCTGGCGTGGTGACAGGTCTGTGACTCAGCAGTCAAATATTCGTCTGTGGCTCCCATGCACCCTCAACATAATCACCTCCTCCATCTTCAGGACACAAAAACAAAGTTGCCTTAACAGAGTTTTTCAAGCCAATGCCAACAATGTTACCTTACTATAACTTCCCTTATATAGAGGAGTTGTAGTATAATACTGATTAAACACCAGAGATATGAAGGATCTCAACTAACTAGTAAGTAGTTACCTAGCTATAAAACATGGCTCCTATCTACTCCCTTGTCTCCAGGAGGAGGATGACGTGGTGGTTCAGGCCCCAGAGATCACTCATCGAGTTCATCATGCCACTGATGAGGAGAAGTTGGCTTCCACCGGCATCATGGGCCAGATCACTGACACCCAGGGGGAGAAAGGAGACTCAGAATGCAATAAAGGACCTGGCAAACGTCAGCCCATCAACGATATATCACTGATTGAGGGTATGTCTGTCAGTGATTTCTTTTTCAGACCCCTTTTTGTTTATAAAATGTAATTCTGTTGAATTAAATTGCACACTCGCAGATACTGGATGGGGACGTAGTCCAAGAAGTAATACTTGCATTTTCTAATTATCTGATGCAAAAAGCACTGAAGGCCTGAATTAAGTGTTACTATCCAGGCAGAAAGCAGACTTGTGACCGGAAGGTTGACAGGTCCAATACCTGGACCGGGCTGGGAAAATCTGGACCGGGAAATTTATTCAGTAACACCCTTTCTTTAACTTTGAGCAAGGCACTTAACACCCAAAGACTGCGTAGCTCCCAAATGCGAATGTATATAACTGTATGAAAAAGAGAAAAAAGAACATGCACACTCAGCAAGAATCTTCCCTGGATAAATGAAGGCTAAAAATATAATGCCTGGGAACAAATGCTTCCCACTGCTATGCCTTAAAAGTGACAGCCTGCAGCAGTGGTGTAAGGGTCACGCCTCAGTAGTTGGTCACCTTAAGAAGAATATAATTCAGAAAACCACATGTTTCTGTGTGACATCTGTAGCTTAGATTGGTTCTCTGAGTAATTCTTTAATTGTTTTATTAGCTCCTGTTTTTGGGTTACTCTTGGGTCAGTCTTACGTCAGCAAATGTCCTCCTTCACCTTTGACTTCTTTCTGTTTTTATTGCTTTATTACCTTAATCATTTAGTGTTTTATTGTTTTAGTGTAGTTAGTTTAGACCTATATAAGCTCCCCTGTACTGTCTGTATGTTGGAGAAGGTTTGCCACCACATCACTGTTGTGGTCTCGCATTCTTCCTTCCCGTATATACGTATTAAATCTACTAACCGAATTGTTCTCTTGTGTCTGCTGATGATTGACATTAAGGTTGAAGTTCTAAGATTTCCACCACAGAACCCACTTGCCAAGTTTGGTACTTTGTGTATTCTGGTTTCTTTTGGTGTAGAAAAATAACAAAGCAAACAAATGCAATAGTGTTTCAGCTTGAGCCCCTGATATTGTGATATTTTATTGATCCCTGTAGAGAAATTATCTTTTTGCTTATCCCCTCCACAGGGAGGTAAGAGGTCAGAGTCAGCTAGAGAATAGCACTGGAGCTGGTAGGGAATCAGTGTCTCACTCAAGGACCGCTTAGCAGGGCCGATGCTTTGTCCTCCATCCCTTGGATGAAGGGCAGTCTCCCAGCTCAGTACGCCACCCTGCTGCCCAACCTCTCATGAGGCTTGAGAAATACAATGTCATGCCATATGGCATAGGGAACTTACTGGAGCTGTGATATTGCTTGCAGAAGGGATTTGTAATTTAGGTCAGGATCAAGTCTGGTGATTCAACTTACGCAGCATGACACTTCACTTGTTTCCAAGAGAATATGAATGCATATGCACTCTCTGTGAAATTGTACCATAGGTGTCCAGTTCTGAGTACTGTGGATGCGAACTGATTTTCTCTGAATAACATTCAATATTATCTCTATTTTGAATGATGTTGTTTGTCTCGTTGGTAGGACCTGAGGCCAAGATAACAGACCACCTGGAGGAGAAGGACACCTGCAGTCTGAAACATGACGATGTGAGTAGACTGTAGGAACTACAGGTGGAAACAGCACAAATGAACTGAACATGGTTGGCTTGTTTTCATTCTCAGTCACAGGAAGGTAGCCAGAATTGACATCCAACCTGTTTTAATTTTTTCATACTGGGACATCATTTACAACCTGGAATCTCGTGTCTCAACAGCCATCGTTACAACATGAGAAATCCAGTAGCTCTCAAAAACATTACATTATTAACTTTTACAACAATCCATTTTGAGTATTTCCTGTAAGATCACCCATGCTAGTACTCAGGTACAAGACAAATGGAGTCAAATTTGCAATACATGTTTTATATACTTAAAAGACGCCATGTCAAAAGTACAAATATTCAGTATGAAGAATAGAAACAACTGTGATACCAATTTGAAACAAGGTATGAAGATCTCCTTGCAAAATATAACAAGTGATTGAAAGAACGTAGGAACAGTTGTCAAATCATGTCAGAATCAGCACACTTGTTTGTTTTCTCCGTGTTGTACAGATTGAGGAGATGTCAATCAGCCATACATCAAAGGTGATTGACATTGAGGGCCAAGACACAGCAACCCCCTCCCAGGACAACATACCACTGAGTGAGATGGACAAGGCCGCGGTGCTCACCCTTATCAGAGAAGAAGTACGTCACTGCCATGGACCAGTTAGCCAATTAGCTGAACCTTAAACAATTTAATACACTTAATTAACCTGTATATTTCTTTTTTCCTTCATGCACCGTTTTCCAAACAGATCATCACTAAAGAGATTGAGGCCAATGAGTGGAAGAGAAAGTATGAAGACAGCAGAGCAGAGGTTTTGGAGATGAGGTAATAAATGTTTTTATGGCACCTTGGTTCACATTTACAAAATATTAGTGCCAATTTAGCACAGATTATAAATATCTCAGTGAAAGTTCACAAAAGGCTAATTTATATTTTCATCTTGACAGGAAAATAGTAGCAGAATATGAGAAAACTGTTGCACAGATGATTGGTAAGTTGTTGCCACCTGGTGGTGATATTTTCTACATCGTCCTCTGTTTTATTTTAGTGTTAAATAGTGTTTAGTTCTACTTTATGACTGTTCTCCCTAAACCTGGAACACCTCCAAGCTACAATAACTAACTATATTGATTACAATAACACAGTAACCAGAAATTCCCCACCAATGATTCAAGCTTACACTGGCTACATTTAGCAGTTCACAGTAAACAAAGAACTCAAAGATGTGAGATCATAAAAATCACAGCAGCTTTTACCACGTATACTGAAAACAATTTCTAACAATTTGGGTAATATGCATTTAGGTGTTATAGGTGTTGGTGATATTTTTGTTATTTCATCCGGTGGTGTTCCCACACACTCAAGGCTGCATGTGACAGGTGTTTCATTTTGAGATTGAGTATGAGGCTGATCCTGGCTTTGTTCCTCCCTTCAAATCTGATGTTTGGACCCTTATTTTGTGTAGAGGATGAGCAGCAGCAGAAGACTCTGTCCTGCCACAAGAGTGTCAGGCAGCTGACCATGGAGAGGGACCAGGCCGTGGCTGACCTCAACTCTGTGGAGCGCTCCCTCTCTGACCTCTTCAGGAGGTACGAGAACATGAAGAGTGTCCTGGAGGGCTTCAAGAAGGTCAGTAGAGCTGAAGAGGTCAAGAGATGCTGTGTGGTCCATCATCACATAATAGCCAGAGCTCTAGATCTTGTCTGTTTGTATTTCTCCAGAATGAGGAGGTGCTGAAGAAGTGTGCACAGGAGTACCTGGTGCGAGTCAAACAAGAGGAGCAGCGATACCACACCCTCAAGATACATGCTGAGGAGAAATTGGACAAGTAAGTTAGGCATTCCAGTGTGTTTTGTGTCCATATATCCTAATTCATAGTTTTAAATGCAATCAATGCCTTTATAGGGTGCAAACATTTGTGCAGACAGTTTTTTCAAGGTATTCAAGGTATTCCAAATTCCAAGCAAGACATTTATCATTTTGACGATCCTTCCCTTGTCTCCTCCACTCCCCTCATTGCAGGGCCAATGAGGATATAGCCCAGGTGCGCACCAAGGCCAGCGCTGAGAGTGTGGCGCTCAATGCCAGCCTGAGGATGGAGCAGATGAAGGTGGAGTCACTTGAAAGAGCTGTCCTCCAAAAGGTAGGATAACGGACGAAAAACATGTGATTAAAACCTGCCACTTTGTTGTAAGCCTGCTTAGTTTCTTCTAAATGTGTACTGGCTGATACTGGCTGATAAGTCTATTCTGCCAGTCTTCTCAGCAATGGTCTTGTTTGTTTACGGTAATCTCAATGCCGTAGTACAGTGTTTTTTATATATATATATAGGACCTTTAACACCAATTTCTTAAATAATCTCTTTCTTTCCGTTTCTCATAGAATCAAGAGATTGAGGAGCTCACCAAGATCTGTGATGAACTGATTGCCAAAATGGGAACAGACTAAGAGGCCTTTAATCAAACTCTCTAGCACTTAGTCCCACTTTTACACAGATGTGCTCCCTCAGCTTGAGCCCCAGATGCTTCCCCCTGTAACTTGTGATGCAAACACCTTACCACATCCCAACCTTTCTCTCAATCTGCTCATTTTTTTTTTTTCAAAATTATTACAACAAGGCAGAGTGATTGTGTTTTATCTTTGTTCTTTGTAGGCTGAAATATGAAATTACAGTAATCAAGTTGGAGAAGCACAGGGTTATCATAACATATTTAAGGACTAATCTTTTTAAAGAAGTGACATTGTGATGAGATCCCAGCTAGGATTTATTGATCTTTAGATCTCTGGATCTTCACTATATTTTGAGTGAGGTCACTGGCTGCTTTGCTGTACTTTTGAACTACAAGCTCTGTCGTGGATTTAAAGGCTCACCGTAACGTTGGGAGATTGTTTCCAGTTTCCTTCTTTGAAATGGCCAGCCAGCTGTACTACAGAAAGTTTTTAAAATGTGTACAAGCTGTTTATTTGTATTTTATGCAGCATGTTTTGTACAAAACTGTATAAAATGATGTGTGAGAGTTAGGTGCAATATGTGTTCATCAGTGGGCTAAGGGGGAGATGCTGTGGAGCACAGGGAGACAACCCAGCCATCAAGGTTTTCTTTTTTTATTTTCATATTTATTTTTATTTTTTTATCACTACTCACTTGGTCTACAGTGTTGATGATACAGTATTCTGAAGGGAGAGGTCACTTCATTGAGTGCCTAAGCCAATCACAGTATATTGTATTATAGTCCTATTTCTCACCCCTCTTTTTCTTGCTGCCATTCCTTTTGCAAGGCAGATTTTTCATTCAGCTGATGTTTTTCTTTCATCACAAAATGAACTGTATCCGATATTACAGTGCAGATCTTAAGTTGCCTTTGAGTTTAGTTTTTTTTTTACTGCTATTGCACATCATAGCATTCTAGCATTCTACAATATCAGATAAAGTCTGTAGTTGTGTATAGTTTAAAGTTAAATCATAAGGTGTTTTGCCATTAGATTCACCATGGGCCTCAGTTGCCTAATCAATTATTTGTTTAATAAAAAGAGCACTTATGAAAATCACATCTTAGATTTTACAGTTTCATAATATCACATTAATTTGGTGGAGGTTTTAAAGTAATAGACTTGGAGAAGAGAGTCAGTTTAGAGCTTATGTAGAAAAAAAATTGTTATTATAACATTAAAACATCTGCCATATTTCATTTTTTCTTCCTCTGCTTTTGAGTGTGGAAAAGCAAGCAGCACATGTTGCTGCGGCCATGTAGATATTTTTGGACTGTATTCTATTTTGTCTGTACCCACATGTTGCTGATGTGCCTTTATTTTGTCTTTCTTGTAAAAAAAAAAAAAGTTTGCTGGTTTTGGTTTTCTATTATTTCCCTGATGCAGGTGTTCCCAAACTATTTTGCCAAAGTGTGTATATATAGAGTGCATGATCAAAATATCCAGAAAAGTCCAGTGAGTTATAGTTCTGATGCTTCATTTGCAATGGTAGGTCAATGAGCCATGTGTGTACATGGTGAGCCACATTACGCTAATAAGTGAAGGAACAAGTAATGATATCTCCATTGCCAATTCCTGTAGCATCTTCCTTGTCTGATCAAACCTAAAATAGCACAAACTGAACCCATTTAACTGAAGGAACTCCCCTTTGAAACCATATGGATGCCTGCTTTGGACCCTTCGTTTTGTTTCGTGGATCAGAACAATCAACTGCCAAATGCCATTGCCAAATCAAATGGGTATCAATATGACTTTTTGTCCTACTGTGGCGGTGTTGCATTTGTCTAAAGGCGTTTTTCAATGTATATCCATTGTTGCAGTACAATATGTGTATATTTTATATTTTGGGAAAAAGATATTCATTATTTTGTTCTTAACATTTGTAAAATGGAAGAAATAAATATGCCCAAATTCTATGTTACCTGCTATATTTTGTGCATAAGGCATTCCTGAATAAATGGTAAAAATGTAAACATATTATTTTGTTGATTGAGTCATTTAAGCTGTGCACATTTATTACAGAATAAAGTCTTGCTGATGAGCATTTTACATATAAGACCCTAAACCAGTGTCCCATGGAGGTACATCAACAAATGCATGTGTGGAGTAGTTTTGACTCCCACAGTCAAACCCCAAACACTGACATTTTACAAGTGAAAAAACAGGGTAGGTGTGCCTGCCCACATAAACTTCTGGTTGGGTACTCTGCCAAAACTAGACTGGCTTCCAAAAAACGCTGGAATGGCAGGCAAGACTTGACCTCAGTTTTTATTGATGACCACATTTTGCATAAGTATTTTGTGTTTCCAGATGGGATTCATCACAATGCTCTGCTGGGAGAATGATGAAGAGGAGGTAGAGGAGTAGGAGGAAGGTCATTACTGTACCAAACTACTGCTACCAAACACCAGAAGCCATACTTTCACCAATAATATCATCATCATTGCCACCACAATTAATATATATCAATATTAATATCACTACAACCTTTACAATCACCAATACTATCACCAGCCATCACAATCACCACCACCACCACCACCACCACCATCATCATCATCATCGTCATCAAAAAATAAGCAAAGAAAATCAAAACTATTCTTGTGCAGTCTTAATCTAAGATCAGTTCAGCTTTGATTTCTGTTTCTGTCATTTTTATTTGTACTCATTGATGTAATAATAGACCTCATTGGAGAGGTGCAAGGTGCAAAAACTGCTTCTCAGTTTGAAGAATGTGGCAATAGAAGTCATTCTGTTTTTCTGTTTTTTATACTCAAATTGTCAATATATATTTATTTTGTGTGTATTTTAAATGTTGAACAAATATATCTGAAGAAAATGCTGAAGTACTTATTTTGACAATCTTTTTGAAAGAAAATGCATTTCCAAGCTCATTTCCCCATGTAAAACAACATGATGGTGATGATGATGGTGGTGATGATGATGATGGTGGTGATGATTTTGATGATAGCAATGATGATGATCAGGCTACTACAGTTGCTTATCAGCATTTATGGAGAGCATTTATGTACCTTAATATAATAGAAGTGGTTGAAGGTACCCAAGGTGTAGTCAGAGGCTAAGGGAAAACAGTGAAGTGGTTTGAGTTATGCTGGCAACACAACACATTTAGCATTATGAAAGGAATTTCACACGATTTTATGTGTTAGTGTTTTTTTTGATTTTCAAACAGGAGTTATCAGTTAACTCAGGACTCCAGTCGTTGAGAGTTTAAAGTGGCAGCTTGTCAGTGATTGACGTTGCAGCCAAATTGCCATGTTTTTTAATGTTCATGTTTCTATTTCATTGCCACGTGGAAAGTGCGTGAGACCAGGACGCACCGCAGCACTTTCTCGCCACTTGGTGGTGTCCTGTAACACCGCAGCGCCACAAGCCAGAGGGAGATAGGCCACGAGGTGTCAGTGAGCTATCAGCAGGCATGTGAGGAGGAGTACTTGATTTGACTTTCAAGTAATTGTATTTCAGTAATTTTATGAAGTAACTCTCGAGGGGAATTTCACTTTTAATGGATTATTGATTTCTAAGAAAGCATAGGAATAGGAGCATTGGACTGAATACTCTGTACTATACTAATACTCTAATCGAAAACACTGAAACAGTCGAAAAGATGTTTGTCTGCTTTTCCTTTAAAATCTCCTCTCATAAAGTTGAAGTAAATATTTAGAATTTAGAAAAGAATATAAATTCAAAGAAAAAGTTCAGGATCAAGAAAACAAAATCACAACAGTTGATAGGTGAAAGGATCAGAATCCACAGGTGCAGATCTTAAATATTGAGGATCTTAAACTCAGGGCCTGATTCTGATACCTGGTCTTTCATCTAAATTGATAGGACTTTTTATGCCTGGGCATTTTGTCGTGTTCTTATAAATTGTAACTCTGTGTAAAGATGACTTAAGATTACTTTATCCAATCTGATGAGTGAATGTCGTTTCAAATCAAACTGCTAGACGGGGTTTTGGCAAACTGTATTTATTCGCCAGTTCTCTAACTCAGTCTAAACTTTCCAGCGCCAATTAGTGTGTTTTCATAACCCGTGTTTTTTGGACAGGGGGCGGGTGTAGGATGCTGAGGCCGCCACCCATTGGCTGCTCTGCGATGAGGAGCAGGACGGGAGGAACCTGGTACTCCACGAGCGCAAACAGCTGAGCGGACCAGAGGACAAATCAAGGAAAGGGACAAAGAACCGCTGCTGCAGACATCATCCCATCCCACAAGTTAAAAACCTAAACCTGCTTCTTGGAAAAAAGTGTATTTCTCTTCTTCGTCTGTCAAAGTAAGGGCGTTTTGTCACTTTTAGGATATTTTAGGCTATTCTGACTTTTGGCTATTTTGTCTACCGATGGATTATTCCCTCCCACTTGCAGCCTAATCGATGTCTGAGACTCTTTATGAAAGCAGACTTACTCTGTTAACGCTGAAATTGCGTCATTTGAGTAAGATAACTTTGTAAATCGTCAAATAGACGTTTGCATTCTGTGTTTTATTTGGATATTGGGACAGTTTTCCTTTGTCTTTCACAGCTCAAAGTAAGTAATCCTGATCATCTACACATGTTATGTACACTACACTATACTGCCATTAGTGGTAGTAGACTATGACTATAACTGTAACTAATAACCTTAGAAACAAATTGCAACTCATCACTTTTTGGAATTATCCTGATAAAGTGTTATTGCATAGATGTTATCTGACAAGGGACAAATTTCCTGAAAAAAACAACAACTGCAGGAGTCTTCATACTTCAGAGAGCCTACTGTCTTTCTTTTCTCTGGGCAGTTCAGTGGTTTGGCCTAAATTGTCCAGCACTGGCAATCTCACTGGGAATCTGTAACTTTGATATGGTGCCACTATTTGTAATAAGCGGATCTCTGCTGGCTCAGGCTCAGGGGGACGTCATAGTTGAGTTGTGCTTTTGCTGAAATAAACAAAAGACAATTCAAAGAAATTTAGCATGTGAAATTTTGGACTTTCCAGATGTCTCTATTCTCCTGGGAGGCAGTTGTCGCTTTGATAGCCTTATTGTTCTAATTCAAAATCACATCCATGTGTTATAAACTCTCTGTGCAGGCACGGGATCTACAATTTTCAGATCTCACTTTACAGCTAAACTTCCGTTGCAATTAAGGGAACTTTCATAGTCGGATGAATGATGAAGTTTTGACCATTAACATTCTTGACAAGTAGATGTCCCAGACACTGTATGTGGTACCGTCCTCACTCGGGGTGAGGGAAAACAGATGCTTCATCCTGAGGTCAATAAGGTCACAAGTGACGTGTGGTCTCATGGAGTATAATTTATTGATTGTTTACTCCAGGGCGCTTCTGTACTTAACGCCTGTCATCTCACCAGTTTGTTTAGCTGTTACCATGACGTCAACTTGAGCACACACACACACATAACCACTAACAGAGGTGAAGGTTCCCCTCACTCCTCCCCTCTCCTCCCTTGCCTCCTTTCACTGCCTTTCTTCCCCCCCTTCGCTCCAGAAGCATTCCTCCCTAAGGGCTTTAGGTCCCTCCATTGACACTTTCATGGTCTGCCATGAAAGAACGAGGTGGAGTCAACTTTCCCTCTGAACCTCGGCTGCACAGCCTCTGGGCCCAGATCAACAGATAGACGGCAGCTGCTTGCAGGACCAGCACCCTCCCTGCAAGAGCCCACATTTGCTCTCCATTAGGCTGTCAGAGAGATAGAGAGAGAGAGAGAGAGGAATCCATGTCCTAACCCGAGTAAAGACTCGCCCCAACCCGAGTAAAGATTCTCTCTCTCTCTCTCTTATTGGCAGTCAGATGTATTTTCGCTGTTGGCTCGATCTACTGTGGAACTGTGGTGAATTCTGTTAATGGTTCTTGGCCATGAGCTCGTGTTGTATAGGGGCGAATGGGGAGTGCAGGGTCTTTGGGTGACTGATGATGTCCAAACCATACTGTTACCGCCGATAATGCCACTTTATGTTGAAATTGGCCCTGTGCTCAAACTACCACACACCACAAATTGCTGTCTGCCTCTGCCTGACTTTGGATAACCTTCATCCCTCCTTCAAACTCCTTGGTATTAGACGCTTTAATAGTTGGAAAATGTTACATTCAAAGCTTTTTAGAAATAGTTACATATAATACTCTACACAGGATGAGAGCAGTATAACACAGAATTACAAAGCATCTGTTGCTTGTTTATGCTTATGCCTACACCCTTTTGGTCTTTATCTCCCTCTAGATAACTGTCTGTGTGGAGTTTGTCCTCTCTTATCCGGCATCATGCTGTACCCAGTCTCCAGCCACTGTTTCCTGCCCATTTTGCTGTGTATGTGGGCGCTGTGCCAAGCCCAGTCAGACTCTGACACTCCTGTAATCCAGCTACGCCTGGCGGGGGAGAAGCGGAAACACTATGAAGGTCGGGTGGAAGTGTACTACAATGGAGAGTGGGGGACGGTGTGCGACGACGACTTCTCCATCTACGCTGCCCAAGTGGTGTGCAGAGAGCTTGGCTACCTGGATGCTGAGTCCTGGTTACCCTCGGCCAAGTACGGAAGAGGAGAAGGTAAGAGAACAAGCATGGAGTTTAATGGAAGTACCCGTTGGTTTAACGCTCGACGTCACGTCATCTAATATCATCTAATCAAAAACGTCTACACTTCAGCTTGAAGCCTTGTCGTCTGGTTATAGGGCTGTTTCAGTCACTGCACTGTATGTTCTTTCTGCTGTCCTCAGTCTATAAACTCCTGTTGGGTCATGAGGTCACGTGTTAATCTCTGCAAACCACCACACACAGTCAAAGGCAGTATATCTCTGCAAACAGTGTCACATATTCCATGGAAATCCTTGAATTTGGTACATGTTTCCCCTGTCTGACTGCTAATACCCTAAGGCACTGGTTTCCCCATTAAAGTGAGACACGCCAATCAGGTCTGAGCATGAGGAGAAAAGACTGGAAACAAGGCGTGCAGGCCAGACACACACAGATGTAATCTCATCTCCTCTCTCTTTGTCTTGTGTGAATTCCTCTACTGTAAAACGGCTGATGAGTTTCCAGACTCTGTAACTGTGATAGTTGCTGGTGGTAAATGTAAGACGTAAGTTGTTATTAACACAGTGATCCTTGTTAAACACACATGTTTTCCCGCTGGGCTAGCCGCAGACAAGCATCCCCTGAGCCACTTCAAAAGTGAGTAATTAACTTAGTTATTTGTTTCCCCAAGGACCACAGCTATTGTAGCCGTTTGAAATCACGTTCATTAAATAATACACCCCATGCATGTCATGTTACGATATTTCATAGGAAGTAATCAACGGGAGGCAGAAAGACCTGGGCAGAAAGCCAGCTTTACATACTGGAATACGAAAACAATGGACCGGGTGTATAAAGAAGGTGGCCATTTTGGCCAGTGAAAGTCACAAGGAAACAGCATTTTGATGGTGTCTCGCTTCTGTAATTCAATGTAGTCCCAGTTGAAAAAGGATGTTAGGGTGGGATGTAAGTCAGGGAGAGACTGTTCAAAAGTGGAGGGGTTGGACTTTAACAACATGGTGTCTTAGGAAAAGGAAATACCTGAAACAAAATCTGTGATGGTATCGTTGGTAGGAACGTCTATGTACGCCTTCTAGTACATGATGAAGTAACCTCTAAATATACACCATTTTCCACCATAGGATTTTGATCTAAAAGTACAAGAAAATACACATTTTGTAAAGGTGTAAGGTGTAAAAGTTCATTGTGACTGTAATGACATGTAACCAGGATGTCATGCACCAGCTCCAGGTTCACGTCAGGCCTAGGCCACTGATGATGTTTGAGGCATTCGTCTCTGATGCGATGACATATACTATATATGACAGCTAGGTGTATATACACTTATGTGGACATCAGCTTGTGTAGCAGCATGGTGTACCTAAGACTGTAATACTGAGGCTACGTCCACATTAAGCCGAGTGCATTTGAAAACAACATTCTCTTGTCTAGCATTTTCGAAAAGCTTGCCGTCCTCACTAGACCACCAAAAACGCATACCTCCTTCCATGGGCATGCGCAGACCGGCCGAGCGTTCAGCTCGCTCACAGCTGGATGAAGTGACAGTCAAGCAGTGAAACGTCTTCGTTTTCGAAAGTCTTCGTTTTTTCGAAAGTCTTCGTTTTTTCGAAAGTCTTCGTTTTCGCCGTCCACAATGTAACGGGCAGCGGCGTTTTCAAATTTATCCACTTTGGAGAGCGTTTTCGAAAAGCACGGTTTTGGAGGGGGGGGTAAAAACGCTGCCCTAGTGTGGATGGGAGGCCAAAACGGAGAGATAAGTACGCGTTTCCAAATGTACCCGACTTAATGTGGACGTAGCCTCAGTTTTTCCCATATGAGGAGGGTGTTTTGTTTTGCTGACAACTAGGTGTTGGTTTGGCTTGTAGGAGAAACAGCTTTCAACGAGTACATTTGAGCCACAGAGATGTTTGTGTGTGTTTGTGTGTGTGTGTGTGTGTGTGTGTGTGTGCATGTATGTATGTGTGTGTGATTGAAAACGACTTTTATCTGAGTCCATTGTTTCTTGTAGTTGATGAGGCCCACAAATTTTCCATTTTGCATCATGATGACTTTTGCCTTGGCGAATGAAACCGCCCAATGGTTTTAATTAAAGGCATAAACACATTACAACTGAAAGACATGCCTTCAGGATGTAGAGTGTTTTCCTGCAGACCTATTAATCACAAACAACCGCTCATCACTCAGCTATTAGGCATAATTTCAATGTGCAAAGATATCAAGAAAAGGCCACCCGGTTTTAGGCGACAGCTCAATGGTTAAGGTGAGAGTCAGGACTGGAGTCAACTGCAACTGCACAGAAACTATTTTGTTTCTAATTTGGCCATTTATGTTTTGGGTGTTTCTTCTGAATGTAGTATGCAATACAATCATCCATGTTATTTAAGTCTCCCAACTTATCCCTGTAGCCACAGTGTTTAAGAGCACTGAGCTCTGTCCAGTTTGTTAGGATTTGACTAAAGGCTGTGTGGTTGGCTTAAAGTGCCAATAAAAGCTCAATCAGAAAATTTATGGCGTCCTTAGCACTCACTGTTCTTTTCACTGGCTTGTGAAATTACATTCCCATAAGGCTTGCGAATGATAGTTTTAATACAGCAATCCAGATTTATCACAACTGGCAATGTTGAATATTTGTTTGGACAAAGGTGTACAGCAAAAATGTTCCAACCTGGATCTCGCTTGGAAACTCCGTGGCATTGCAATACCAAAGGACTTAGTTGTTCTCGCTGCCAGGAGGACAGCTACGTGTGTGAAGAAGCGTATGAAATGAAGTCACTTTTTAGGTATGATTAGGATGTTCCCCAACAACCATGTTGTGTCTGTCAGACGGTCGAACCCGTCAGTGGTTTCCATGGTCACAGTTAGTGGTTTTCCTCATGGCTGATTCATAACAGCCAGCTGGGCAGCAGATGATCCGCTTGACTGAGTTGTGTGAAACGTTCCTGGCTAGGTTTTGGGTGAAAGAACGTGTCAGGATATGGTGGAGAGCAAACAGAGCTCCACGTGAGTAGGTTTACTTCAATGGAAATACTCACATAACCACATAACCGCAAAGTCCAAGGTTCGAATCCGGCCCGGGACCTATGTCGCATGTCATCCCTCCTCTCTCACCTGATCTTTCCTGTCTCTCTCTACTGTTAACTATCAAATAAAAGGCCCAAAAAAGAAATGACAAATAGATATCAAAGGTGTGACGGATGGCTTGGGTTGTCAGGGTAAGGTAATTACCAAAATGCATCCTTTTGTATTTACACATGAAATAATCCATGAGTGAAAGATATGGGAAATTTAAGATCCTGCATGTCTCAGTGGGAAGTGTACCAAAGTCTACCAAGACATATGTACTCATGGTTCTGTAAGGTGCTTTTGGTAAGAGAGACCAAAACATAGCATGTATATCATAACATATATCAATATTTTCATTTGATGTCATTTTTATTGTAACCAGGTAGTCCAGTGAGATTCAGAATGTCTTTTTCCAGGAAGATCTGGCCAAGAACGTTGCATCAAGATGAACATAAAAGTTGCAGACAACCAACATGCAACAATGTACAAAAGCAAAATACATAAGCACTCTAATAGGTAGTAGTTCAAGATCAAGCCGGCAAATCTTCAAAGCAAAGGGCCGGTCCTTATTGAATCTGCTGCAAGAACGTCAATAACAGTTTAAGCTCACCAAGAGAGACCAGCACTTGCAGCTTTCAATCATAGCATCTCTCCATTCATTCATGCGTTTGCCTCTCTCCATTGCAGGTCGTATCTGGCTCGACAATGTCCACTGTAGTGGCAGAGAGAAGAGCCTGGCTCAGTGTGAGTCCAACGGCTTTGGAGTGTCTGACTGCAAACATTCGGAAGATGTCGGGGTGGTGTGCAACCAGAAACGCATCCCAGGCTTCAAGTTCATCAGCTCCCTGGCCAACGGTGTGGAGGTAGGTTCACACTTATGCACACATATGTGTAAATACATAAAGGAACCTGCACACACACACACACACACACACACACACACACACACACACACACACACACACAAAACATAAACACCACAGTAGGCTCACAGTAGGCAATAGCAATAACAGCAGTGCAGCAGTGCTTTGCTCCAAGTAGCTCTAAGTGAATCCCTCTCAAAGCCCTCCCAGGTTTCCAGACTGGGCCAGGAGAGAACAGTGGATTGTGCAGGATGTCTGTCTGGAAAAAACATTATGAAGACAATATCTCACTGCATCCAAACACAGTCTTCTATTTGTTATAATTTAACATCCTGCAATCTAAATGCCACTGACTTTCATCTGCTGAAATATTTTTTGTTTTGGCTCAGTCAATAACTTTTCATATTAGAGGGGTAGTATATGTGAAAGACCTGATCTTCCAAACGTCTCGTCGGACCTAACCTGCTAATAGAAAGGAAAAACTTCTTTTTTTGTCTTAACTTTAAACAATTCCACATAATTTACATGATTAAATGAATATAACTAATAATTGCTATAATGACTTAATGGACACTAAACCGTACAGACTCCTCAGTGTGCGAAATGATGTGAGAGAGAGGTGGGCAGCAGCCGCAGGACCTCAACCCTCCCATGTAGATAGTCATCTGCCCACAGGAGACCAGTGAAGTAATGTACGAGTCAGCTACAGTGGCGTGTAATGTTGAGCTGCCCTCTCCACTACTTGGGCTAATGACTTTACCATTAGTCCATCCCTGCCCACACTAGACCCCACTCTGCTGCCTGGGAGATGAGATGACTCACACACACACACACACACTCGCACAGAGGGGGAAGACCATCCTGTCTGGTTGGTGAGAACGCCTCTTTGCCGGATGGAAAGTCTGTGTGGGTTTGTGGATGTGAAGGGAGAAAGGGAGGGAGGGAAGAGGAGGAGGAGGGAATTCCTTCAGCATGGACCAGTACAACTAATCAAAAAAACCCTGCCATAATAGTTTCCCTATTAAAACTAAACTGATAAAGAACAAACAACATTTCTCTGGCAGCTTAGGAGACAGTCAACGTTTCTAACACTTGCATTCACACTGGAGTGGTTTGTCCGAGCTAGACATGGGGCGGTAGAGTTGGCTGTGTTATCAGTCCCTCTGCAACAGCCAGAACAGTGACTGTGTTTTTACTGGCTTCAGTAAAGTCAACAGGCCTGAGGAGAGCATCTCAGATCATTGTGTATCTTTCTCATGACTGGTGTCCCGACTTTGAGTCATAGGAAGGGAGGGATAGAAGAAGGGGCGATAGGAAATCCTCTCTACGTCCCTGTGCTGTAAATTGAAACGCTCACTCATGGCCTACTGTACCCTATTCACAACCTTGTTCCTTTTATGGGTCATGTATGTATGCGACGCCCTCTTGTTGCCTATTTATCCTGTTTATTTAAGGTGTCTGGGGTGTTATTGCAGTTTAGTTCCCCACCCTGCAAATATTTCCCTGGCCTGGCCGTAGCCTTTCAAGTCACAGGGGAGAGGAATGGGAAAAGGTGTAGCTACACCTCTTTACCCATGCTTGACGTGACGTCAGCAATGGGCAACACTGTTTCTTCAAAGTGTTTATTCACGGGATGAATTGGCATTCTGTGCTTGGTCTGGAAAGGTAACACCCTAACCGTGTCAAAAAAGTACCTGCAGTCCAAGCAGAATGTAATACTCATAGGGGGAAGCTGTTGGTAGCATGTTTCACTTCTGTGTGCAGGCTTTCAATCTTTTAAACCGGCCAACCTTTATACGTTTCAGACACGAAGGACACAGCTTCCCAGCACATTATGGTCCCAGTGATCTGTCTGTTCATGTCGACGTAATTGATGTTGATGAGTGAGTCTGCTTTCACTTATGGGGTGGGCAACGTTGATTTTGTTAACAAAGCTGAATGTTCAATCAGAATCAGTATTACTGTATGACGGCGGATTCAGGGAGATCTTCTAGCAAAATGAAAACGATCACGCTATCTGGATATTTAAGGGTAATTCTGCTGATCAAAAAGTTTAACCAACAATTATTTTGTTATTATATTTTTGAGAACACGAGAGACGAGTATATGAGAACGTGAAGATAAGACCATAACAGCTCTCCCAGAAACTGTAATTAGTAAGTTGAGCTTTGACCACAAATAATAGTGTGTCCTTATTGAAAACATCAGCGCAGCGACTTTGGGCTTGAAACTCTTGAGTAGGCCATCAGTAACTCGCTGAGTCATTCATCTCCCTGTGGAAAGAGAAGATACTGTATCAAACTCGTTCCTTGAGGAAAGTTAATATTATCCTGTAAGCAATGAAGTAATAATGTGTGTGGTTTCTTTCTCTACATTTACCTAATAATCCTTTCTTTGACTGAACTCAAGTCTTGGAGCCTCCATCATGTTGCTGAGAGCCCGAAAGACTTCCCATCCCTTTTCAGGGCTTCCGTTTAACCTCTGGCATTCCCATTGGCTGTTTCCTCTAAGTAATGTCCGTCTTTAGCGCTGTCTCATGAGACAAGTGCTCTGTCTCTTGTCATTAGTCTCTCAGACGGTGATGCAGCACTCCTGGATAAACAACACAGACTTTTCCTGTGTTTTTTTTAATTCATGATCATGTTAAGGATTTATTTTCAGGTAGCATCTATTGCCACTCATTGTAGTAACCCCTGGATTTATTAAGTTGGCTACAATGCACTTGTCTTGCTTTTAAATCTCTTTCTTATATTTGTCTGTCTAACCCCGGTGCAACTGCTGTGTTTATTAGCGTGTGTTTGTTCCTCTCAGAGAGATTATATAAGATGAAGTCTTTTAGTCAGTAGGGGGTGAGGGGATTACATCTCTCAGCAGAACCAAACACTGAAATGGCAGGAAGCTTTGTTTATAATCTGTTAGTGGGGATGAATCAACCAACTCCACCATGTCAGGTTGCCGTGCACGTGGGAATGGCATACCACATATGGTATCAATCTCCTCACGCTCTTGGACCCTCCTGCTGCTGAATTGGAAGGACACATCTCCTTCATGGGAAGATCTGCAATCTCTCCAAACTTTATTGGCATGTCAGCTGTTTACGGGAGAAGGAGAGTTATCTTTTGAGGTTAGGTAAGGCTTTCATAAGACTGAAGCTTGCATAAAGGCTTTTGTAAGTGTAATACATTGTCTCCAATCACGTGTGTTGTTTGCTCAGAAGACCTACACAGATTTCCATCAGCTCTCCAAATGGAGATATACACATATACAAGCTTTCCTCATCCCGTCCATTTAGTGTAACTCTAACATCAATAAATAACTTAAGTCACTTATTAATCCTTACTGCTTGCTGCGTGTTCAGGTGACTGAGATGTGCCAGAACCTTGTATAGCAGTACAGACAGAGGACAGGTCTAGGCGAGTCTGACCTCTAAGGAATTGGATCTGAAGTCCTCTTCCTGACGTGGTGATGTCATGGTCCCTTTATTTAAGAATAAAGTAAGCAATATCAGCCGTAGCTGCCCACCGGACCATTTATTATTACCAAGTGTTTCTTCCAGCCAAACACTTGTGTCTAAAATCAACACAAAGACATCCGTAGCCAGTTGTAATAACAGAATGCAATGAGAAAGAGCTGAAAAGCTAAACAGGGCAAAGGTTGCATTTCTCCACAAGGCAAAATGGTGTCCGTTTACAAAAATTTCAATTCCTCACGTTCCCAGTTATACAACGAAGTGAAACCTGAGCCGAGGTTGGATTTTTCTTTGACGCGATGTATGCAAGAGGCTTGTAAGGAGGAAAGTGATCGAGGGGAGGATGGGTTGATACATGTCAGTAAGCTGGAGACATTTTCCCTCTCTGACGGATTGAGTAGCAGACCAAAGTATCCCACCATGTGTTCAGCAGCTGGACCCCACTGTGGTCTCAAGCCTCCCTGTTTGATGATGTTGCACAGAACCCAAGGTCTAGGCTTTTACCATTAAAGGACTACAACGGGAAATGGGCTTGTTGGTCAGCTTACCTGTTTATCACATATTGTCAGTCGGTGTAGTAGAATAGTAGAATAATCTTAGGGAATCTAAGGTTAGTTTTCTACATTTGACATTTTATTTTCAGATTTGGATTCTAAATTGGGCTTTTAAATATTGAAAAATGATTAGTTGAATGAAATTTAAAATGCACCGCCCCAAGAGACACGGCAGTGGACCACTCCTTTGGGTTTGTCATTAAGATGACCTGTGTGTGTGTGTGTGTGTGTGTGTGTGTGTGTGTGTGTGTGTGTGAGTGAGAAGGCTAGTCTACTCTACTCATTTCAAGGGTTGTCAGTTTTCCTTTTTTTCACTGTCAACACTGCAATAGATATTCCAGATGCAAAGCACAATCTCTCTCTCTCTCTCTCTCTCTCTCTCTCTCTCTCACGTGCATACACACCCACACACACACACTCATGCACATTTGTCTCCCAGTTCAGGTCAGTTGGGTGAAGTGGGGGCCTGTGGGACAGATGTAAAAACCATTTCAAAGAGCCCTGCTTTCCTCTTGCATTTCATCTAAACGGTGGTGTGATTACCGTTCATATTTGCCATGTTTGGTTAGGGGAGGTTGGCGCACGTGTAGCTGAACGTGAAGCCGGGCTAGAAGGCTGAGTAAGGCGGAAGAAATGCACAGTAGTTTTAGCATTAGTCAGACACTGGCTAGACCACAGCCTCATGTTCACACATCTATCTTTTGGGGGGGTAACCCAGTCAAGAAAACAAGTCTGCTTGCTTCCAGTTGGAAACAGTTCAGTAACTATGTTCGAAACTCACTAAAGAGATTAAAGAGACTCCATGAGTCTAATTTATTTTCGTAGTATTTCTTTTCTCTAACTGACCTCTGACAAATGAAAATAACAGAATATATGGGCTTCTCTTAACAAAAAGAGTGTATTGTTGGAAAGAAGCCCCAGAATGAACCAGAGAAGCATGTTGTTGTTGGACGCTTCACCACAATCAGGCAGTTAAGCTGAGGGAAGGTTACAGGAATGTCCACAATAGAATTAACTTAACCTGGCAGGGGGAGAGGCCACACGCTATTCTCTGTAAATTTCAGTTCATTCGTCACACATTGAGGGTGATCTAACCGCCAGAAAGGGACAAAATTGTGGAGTCACACTGAATTTGACCATGATCCATTCACTTCTCTCATGCCACCATATCTAAACCATTCTATTTAACCATGTCTGTACTTTCTCATCTATCGATCCCTGAATTGATATATTGATATTAGGGATTGTTTTGCATGACCTGCCTCTGAGACAGAGTGTGAAACAAATAAAAGAGATTATCGCCATGGCCCATGGTGTTCTTTGTACTGTGGTTGGAATTTCTTGCGTTTCTTTCAAACGTGCTAAAAATGACCAGCGTGTGGATTTGGGCTTTTACCACACCGGATTGTGCTGATGTTAAGTCTGGTGGTCTGGTTTGGGGCGGGGGGTGGACTGGTCCCAGCTGTAGGTCTCTCCCCTTCTCTCTTGTTTCACACGCTCAGTCAGTTTGCACCCTCCCAGCCAAATGAAACACTGATCAGTCCACTTCAACCTCACCTCGTACCCCCCAGTCTTTCGTGTATTTGCGTTCACACATGGTTTCACTTCCATGTTCTCACTTTTCCTTTGATTTAATTTTCTGCATCAGGTCTAGATTTTATCAAATTTGTTTTTGTTGTATTATTTTCCTCCCTGTGGAGTTTTGTTTCCATATAGTTTCTGTTATCCAGTTCAGTTGAACACTTCATCTTTTTCATCTCTTTCATCTTTCTTTCTTTTGAGTTTAGATGTTTATTATAAACCTAATGTTTCAATAAAATAAAATCTGTGTAATCTGTACATATCCCT
>CABFOQ010007929.1:8406-20261 GCA_900660455.1 Gephyroberyx darwinii
CACACACACACACACACACACACACACACACACACACACACACACACACACACACACACACACACACACACACACAAACACACACACACACACACACACACAAACACACACAAACACTGTGTGTCTCACCTACAGGCCCAAAAATGGAAAGGCGAATAGGTGACTGTGTGGATGATGACAGACACACTCTATTAGACCTAAACACCAAAAAGGAAACAAATGATGCATGTGTCATATTTTAAGTTTTTTCATGGCAGCTTTCCCTATTGGACTGAATTTACAAGGATTAACTGGAAGTGCACCATCTGTATGTTTACATTTCGCTGAGGGACTGGGTGGTTATCTATTTTATTTAAAGCCCTGGCAATTGGACTTTTTTGTCACCCATAATTGAACCACACTATGCTTGAGGCATAGTCAGTCCAATGTAATCAATTGATTGTGCTGATTCTGTTACACAGGAGATGCAGTGAAAGACCTTGGAGGACCTTGAAGGGACAAGCTTTATCAGCATAAAGAAAGACACTAACACAACTGGGCAGATAGATAGATAGATAGATAGATAGATAGATAGATAGATAGATAGATAGACAACTTTCAGATGTCACATTACAATGCATTCTTCAAACATTTTGTGGCACAAATGCGGACTTCATGTGCTGTCGGAAATGTAGTAATTGTGACATTCAGGACATATATTAACAACCTAACAGAGTGGTAACTTAGTAGACAGCATGGAAACCATTTCGCTGCCGAATAACTTTAATTGAAACATCAATTACATGCCGTGTACATTTTCTCTTCTTCATTCTTCTGCCGCAGCACAAAATAACTCAAAATAACTATGAAACTTTATTTCTAAAAAGGAACAACCTGAAAATAAATCGACCAAATAATATACTATCGGTCATCAGTCAGTCATCCACTTTGTCCCTACAAAGGAAGTTTTGGTGGGAAATAGTTTAGTGTATTGATGCCAGTGTTATTTACCCCCGTTCAAAAGCACATGAATGCACCGCAACTCTGAAGTACATGGAGCTTGTGGGTCGGTATCCTAGCAACCGTAGACGCCAGAGCTGTTCTACACACTTCTGATGGGTTTATACTGAGTGATTTCCAGGTAACAAGATGGATGTACAACTCGAAGCGCAAACAAAACCGATTGCTACCTTGTCTGTGTTCAGTTATATTGCACCGCGGCGAAAAGAACCCAAGGAATCATCTTACTTTAACAATGACTCTAAGGTAATTAATGGCACCCGCTTTGTCGCGAGCTAGGTCAACGTAAGCTAGCTAAAAGTTAGCTAACTGAAAAAGACCGAGAGTAATCCTGTAATACATTTTGGAAGGATACTATAAAAACATCACAACAAAAGTATGTATAACAGGGGCTCCCACTGGTCATGGAATCTCTGGGATATCATGGAATTTACAGAGGTATATTCCAGACAGGGAATGTGTTAAATTCTTTGGGGGAAGTCAGGGAATATCAGGAATTTTTACAAATGGGTCACTTTACTGGAATATACCAGAATATATTTTGCAATTTATATCACACATTATTGCATTAGATGGTGGTTTTCAGCTGTTTTATTAATTGTATGGCTACTTACCCACAACAACAGGCCCAGCTGTAGTGGAAACCAGACTGGTGACCTCTTTAAACAACAACATTTTTAGGTCATGGAGACGCTCTGAATTAGTTATGGAAAGTCATGGAAACGTCATGGAATTTTACAACAGGGCCACAGTGGGAACACTGTATAACCTCATATATATCACTATGAAAAACTACGTACACTCTCCCACAGGAATATTACAGTATTATCGTAGGAGATAATACTATAAAGTATGATAAGATTCCTGTAAACTGACTATTGAGAACCACAGACACACTACATCCAAATTGCTGGTTAGATAATGCAGGTTTACACGTAAAACTGATGGACCAGTAAGCAATTAGTACCCCTAGTGATTAATATTGATGATTACTCATCAATCTCTATGCCGTTTGGTTTACCTGTAACCTCTTGGGACTACTTTTGTGATGTTTGCCTTAAGTCCTTTCCCTGCCATCTTTCCGAAAGTGGACAGAAATGATGCCCTACTGAGAGAAGACAGGCCTTGAATGTACAACAACTGATTAGTGTCTCTTCATCCTTAGGCCCCAGAGGTCTGCATGTATGACCGATTGTTCCATTGGGCCGAGGGTTATGATAACAGACTTCACCGGGATGACAGAAACCATAATAAAGGAAGAGGACTAGACATTTATAAAGAGGTAAGCAGTTGTTTCAGTACACTCTGAAATGTTTTGGGCTGCTCAATTTCGAGTCTAGCTGATCTGACATGTTGATGTAGCCTCAGCCTCAGCAGCTGGCATCGAATCAACCTAGAATTAAGGCTTTAATGTTAACTACAATGAATCAACATTGAAATCTGACATTTCATTCAACATCATTTTTGTTAATTGATCTAACATTGATACAACATTGAAAATGCATGGAAACAGGCCCAAAATCAACATGGTTTCAATTGAAATTAAATCATCCTTTTTGATTGCTCTAACATTGAATTGATGGCATCTTGCTATCTGGGATGTCTTTCATATTTTGTTGCATGGACATTGCCATAGTGACTATTCCAGGTATGTGTGTTTGTGTTTCTTCATTGGTTTGTTCATATGAAACGCTTTTTGCAGTCCGCACTGTTTAGTTGGCACAGAGCCCCTAGAGCCCTGCATAAAGGAAATCCAGTGTGTCCTCGTACACCAGGTGGTACGGTAGAAGTCAAACAAGCATGAGCAGCTGTAGGTTGGTTGGTTGGTGGTTCACATACCAGGAAGTAGCTCAGTGATTTTCTAACTGCAGTGGCTAAGTCAATACATGAATTCAATATTTTGTTCAGTGATTCTCTTAGTTAGAACAACACTGTGCTACCACAGCAGTTTTTAAAGTCAACGTAGTTATACAGCGCAATGCAAGAACAGTCAAAATGATCTAGGTGATGATTCAAAATACATATAAATCCAAAAATGCAAACTTGCCAGTCCAACAAATAAGGACTGTGAATATGGTTAAGCTATGCAAATGCTCATGTTTGTGTGAAAATATTAAAATACAAAATTGTGTTTATGTCAAAGTAATTTAGTTCACATTTTTTTCACATGGTAGGTTACAGAAGTCACTCTGCATTAATCTGTGCATTGTTTAGACATGACGTCTGACATATACTTCTGAGTTGTGTGTTTTGTTTTTGCCTCCTTTTGAAAGTGTTTGATCTCTATAGAGTAATTAGACTTCATGAAAACTAGTTCACAGTGAGTTTTTGGGTCACAGAGGAAGGGCGGTGAACGCACGCTGCCGAGCATGTAATTACAGTGAGTTGAGCATTCCCTCTCAGGATTGGTGACAGTTCCTAGTGTGAATTAGGACATTTCCACAATTTACATCGGAATATGAATAAAGGCCCAATTCGAGTATATGTTATTTAAAACTACAATCCACCCCCGGGTACCCTTACACTGTAAGTTATCATCAATTTATTATGTTCAGTGCAATTTTTTTGGTGTATGCACCACTTTCTCTCAACCTGCCTACATCCACTTCATCCACTTTTGAGAAACTGGTATCTCTGCCTCTTTTATGGTGGAGTTTTCCCTGTACGATTGTTGATCGTCGCTCTAGACAGAAGCACTTGCTCTTTGATTCTGAGGGACTGACACCAAAATCTGATGTTTACCGTTGATGTTTTAGATCATTGAACATCTCTCTGCCTCCTTGTCCTGCTCACTTCCAGGAGAAGTCCAGGAATATACCGGTCCGATCCTCCTCGGAGTACGGCCGCCGCCCTCCTCCTGTCCTTTACCAACCTGGCCAGCAGTTTGTCCATGTGGCTCGTATGAAAGCCGAATTTTTCAAGAAAAATGGCATTGTCTGGAATGTGGCAGAAGGATATGGACCAGTGGTCCCAGTTTGAAACCCTGAAGTATCAGTGCATGAGAAGGGCGCATCTCTCATCACTGTGACTACATTAAACAATTTTACATGTCAGTGTTATAGTGTATTGACTCCTGAAGATCAGAAGACATATAAGATTATATAAGAAAAGTAATTAGCAAAACAAAACATATTTTAAGTGAAAAGCTAGTGGCCACCTCAAAAGAATGAATCAAAATATATGGAGAAAGTGATTTGTGACATTTTCCAGGAGGCTGTTGACTTCAACTTTTCAATTAACTTTTCAATCAACTTGTCATATAAAAATATGTATGAACTATTACCAAAATGCATGGTACTGAACATAGTGGTCAGAGGTTAGGCCTGCTGTCATGTCTAGGATGAAAGCACATCACTCCATTCTGTTGCACAGTAGACTATTGTGAAAAAATAATCATTTGCACAATTTTCCTAAGCACATTTAATTGGAATGGACAGATTAAGTTGACTAACAGCTTCAGTTTGGGACACCTTGAACATCAGACTCACCCTCAGAGATCTCTGTTAAGCCCTAAATGTAGCATCTTGCATCTCAGTGCATTTCAGATGGATAGCCAGTATTTACCCATGTATTTGCTATAAGGATCATTTTAGAAGATGCTTGAATTTTACATCTCTTTAGAAAAATCTACCAGTTCAAATCGAGATTTGAGAAAAAATAATGAAATTGAATTAGTAGCAACAGGTGCAATACAGAAGGCAGAAAGCTACACATCAAAATTGGCCCTGTATTAACCATGGGCACTAGCCATTATCATAATTGGTGTTGGCAAGCCAGTGGGAGTATGAGTCAATTTGTGAAAATGGCAAAGACAGCTTATAACCCAGTGGAGAAATAGCTGGCTGAAAATCACACTTTTCTATGAAATGTATTGGCAATGCTAAATATTTTGTATAGAATATGTTAAATTAAAATATATTTTTAAAGATATATGATAAGAGCTATTGTGGAAATATACAGACAGAGACCATTACCGGTAGCACATTCTGGCCTGTTTGTTTGGATACAATAAAATACAACTGCCCAATGAGAACCTGTATTGTATTGTGTTCAAGCTAATCCTGTTTTAGGCCTTTGTCTCTATTGCTAGCACATTCAGTGGTCCTTCATAATAGAAGGCTTTCATGGCACGCTTTTATTTAGAGCACCAAAAGAAAGACACAAAGAGAGAGGACATCAACTTATATACAAATGTTTAATGAATAACAAAATGATGGCAGTGGAAATGTACACACATGGCTGTTGGTTTAGTTCCAGATGGATTTAAAAAAAACAACCAAAAAACAAAACAACAACTCCAGTTTGCTCTCGAATCTTCTGCCTGAGTCCGCCTACTCTTCAGTTCACAGATCGTCAGCCGCGATTTGTTGGCGTCAAATGCTCTATATGACAATAAACTATTGTAACTTTGTCTATTGTCTGTTTGGACAAAAACGAAACAGAGTCACAGTGCCAACCAGGCGCCCGTAAAAAAAAAACAAATTAAAAAAAAACGTAGCTCGTCAGGCAGCTCAGTTTGCTGAAGTATAAGGCTCTGAAGCGCTGCAACACTGGCATGTTTAATTAGCTCCACACCACTACTATTGTACAGGTGGAAGACTGCAGTCCTTGAGAGCTGCACTGTCAACAAACCTCTCTTTAGTCAGGCACTCCTTTAGACGGTGAAGAGACTCCATTGCGCAAACTCCTTGACGCACTCAAGTCGTGAAAACCACCTGTAGTGCAGCATTGAAGGACTACAGCGCTGCACCCCGGCCCTACTCATCCACTGTACTGCTGGCTTCTGATGATGGTGTTGGGAGTCGCAGAGCACGGCAAATCACTTATACAGCCGCTTTGCGTGTGTGTGTTTGTATTCTCAAGTCTCTGTATTGGTGTGGCGCGTGTTAGGTTCAAGGCATCACAGTCCCTTGCGACAGAGATCGAGTCATCTCTGTGTGAACGAAGTAGGTCTTCAGCTCCCCCTTGCCCTTCACGTTGATGATGCCTCGACATGAACACATGTATCCCAGCGTTGATAAGATGTGACTCGTCTCCTCCGTTACCTGTATGGACAATATTACATTATAGTGTTGTCTGAACTAAAAATCAAACCAGGGAGAGGAAACATGGCTGCTTAACAGCATATTGCAAAATACACAGTTCCACCTGTATTTTCCCCAGTACCCCGGTGGTCTCCATCCTGCTGGCTACATTCACGCTGTTTCCCCAGATGTCGTACTGAGGTTTCTGGGCCCCGATAACCCCCGCAATCACCGGCCCGTGGTTTATCCCTAGCCAGGGAAATCACAAACAACATCATGGTTGACCCCCCGGGGAAATCACTAACTCTCGCACTAAAAATGCAGTGTTCGATGGAAATAACCAAATTCATGCACATATGAAGAAACAAGCTCACCAACTCTGAGTCTGAAGTCATTGAAGGAGTGTTTGTTGATGACGTCTAGCTTCCCAACCAGAGCAAACGCAAACTCCACCATTGTGCCTATGTGCATGTACTGTCGGTCATGTTCCTGAGAGAAATACAGAGTGTAGTTGGAAACTTAAAGGTCATACAGATTTTTTAAGCATCAATACATCACTGTCAAATTAACTGTGATCCCTTGATACAATTATCGTACACAAATGAGACCATGGTAGAGACGAATGGTAGCCTCAAACCCATGATAGTAGTATTGTTAGGGCTCATATTTCCCATAAACCCCATTGCTTCCTGTTACTAAGTCATGTTGGAAGTGATTTCTCCATTGGCTTTTCACTCGTTCCGCCATCTGCCATTTCCAGAAACTCTGAAAGCTTTGCTCCGCTGGAAAAACAGTGCCTTCTTACTGTTTTGTGCCGAACGTGCCGGAAGAGGCAGGAAGAGGCTGCCAATCTTCCCAGTGGTGGTCTCATTTAAAACATTTTTTTTTTTACAGTAATTAATGTTGCAAGTTAAAATGCTACATGGAGCACCTTTAAGGAGCGACCCACACAGCTATTATAGAGAGACGTTCATCTTGTTTTTGAGTCTAAATGATACATTTTATTGAATATGATCTCAGTTTGCCGAAATAATTTTGGCACCATGAAATGGGCGTACCATGTGAAAAAAGGGCTTCATCTGGTCATCTATTATGGCTGAAAATAGACTAAAATTAAAGCTGACAGTTGCAATTTTAGCCTCATACTCATTGTGTCGCTTCCTATCCGGTGTGGCTGTGTGGCTGTCCGGTTATTTCTGGAGCTCACTGTTTAAGTTGTATGAGGTTAAGAGATGTGTGTGTGTGTGTGTACACTAATGAGTGCATGAATGTGACATCGTGCCTGTGTGCACTCTGGTCCAGGGGTTGCATTCAATCCTGTGGCAGCCATGTAGGTGCTACCAATGGTTTTTATCTTCTCCACTCCGCTGAACTTAGGCTTGGACAAAAGCTGGAGATAAAAAGGGAGTACAGTACATAGTGTCACTACAGTGACACAAGCAGACATTACAACATACAACAACATTATAGCTATTGCTGCACGTGCACCAAAATCAAATCAAACTATTCCAGTTAAGGCTAGGCAACTAAAACAGCTTCAGTGAAGGTTAGATAAGTAAGACAACATTCGGTCGTGGCTAAATAAGAAAAACCTTTGCTGAAAATGAAAACTGAAATCACACACATGCCCTTTCTTTCAACCGCACTATTTTTATGTCACACCACTGCCTGTTTCACTTCCGCGACCGCTGCCTCTTGTTTCCAAATTTCATTTTTCAATTTTCATGACTACGACCTTGATATGAGAACAGGCTGAGAAATTAACACTAGCTATCAGCCAGATATTGATAAATTAGCCTGCTCTCTCCAATCACTTTAGCAGACAACCACCCAGTTTGATTTCTCTTTAACGAAGAGAGCAGGGTGCCTACAGGTCCTGGAAAAGTCTAAGACTTAGACAAAAGTCTAAAATGTTATATTTAAGTCTAACTGGCATTAATTGAAGTTGATGACACTAGCAGACACCCTCATTTTCAATCAATATAAAGAGAATATAAAGACAAGGGCAGTTTACCTCATCGAAGTCAGCTATGATCTCGTTGAGAAGACGTAGACACTCCAGCCCTTCCTTATTGACATCAGACTCAGTGTAAAATTCTTTGAAGTCTGGGATGGAGGCGAACATCACACACACTGACTCATATGACTGGTGATAAAGGTCCTGATAACAAAAATAGATATACCAAACAGAAGGAACAGGTTGGATGTGTTGTACTGGTCGAGAACTGGTGAAGGAACGCTATAGACAAATGGTCAGCAGTTACAAATGGCTCTCAACCACAGAGACCTGATCTATGGTCAGAATAAATAAGATTAAAAAATTATACTGACTGTTCAAATAAATTAGATACTTTAATGAGCCCTTGGGAAAATCCATGGGTGAATCAAATAGTACACCCAAATTTATGGCTACAGGCTGAAGGTTGTCAGATACCAATATTGACTTGAATCTGGTTGATGGATTTGGGGGGCCTCAAATAGAACAGTCTCAGACTTATTTTTGTTCAGTTGGTGGAAATTGGACATCCAGGACCTAATATCTTAAAGGCAATCTTTGAGGGCATTGAGGGTGCTGGAATCTCTGGTGATGACGTCCCCAAGCTGAAGCACATAAATGGAGAATAAAAGAGGGCCTTAGATTGACCCCTGTGGAGTGCCATATTTCAGATGAACTGTAGTAGAAGAAGAAGAGTTGCCTCGCACACACAAGGTTCTATTCAGAAAATAGGATTTAAAATCAATTCAGAGCTGTCTGTGAGCCACACCCAATTTTCCAGACGATTAAGCAATGTCATGGTCAACAGTGTCAAAAACTGTGCTAAGATCTAACAGAATCAAGACGGAACAATCACCTTTATCAGAAGCAATGTCTATGCTGTGGAGATCCCTAAAGTCTGACTGAACTTGAAAACATTCTGTTTCTATTCATGAATGACATTGCTTGAGATGAGATTACTTTTTCCAGAACCTTAGCTTAAATGGCAATTTGGAGATAGGGCTGTAATATTTGGAGATAGGTGTTAAAAATAGGATATAATTATGAAAAGAGCAAATCGACAACAACATAAACAACAAATAAATACAGCACAATTATCTTATTCATGGGAACTCACCTCATTCTTCCAGTTGCGTCCCAGGAAGTGTTCGGCGACGTGGGCAGGTAAAACGTTCTCCAGCAGAACCCGGTTGAGGTTCTCCATGGTTTCAATCTCTTCGCACTCCCTCTTGAACTTGTCCCTCCACAGGAAGTCTAACCTACAGTAATATTCATTCTGTTACAGGAGGACACAGAGTAAAGAGATACCTGCGTCATTCTGCTCCAGGGCTACAGGGCCACAGTAGAAACTTTGAGCAAATGCATGAGAAAAATATCTGGAAAAAAAGTGAAAAAGTAATTATTTACAACATATAGAGAAATGATAATATTGGATTTTTGTGACGTGACTTGAAGCGCAGATTGTAGCTTGATAAGAGACATCACAAAGATGTTTGAATCTCCTTGAGTCTCCTATAGTCCTCCAGCTAAATTGGTATTCCTCCATGATATGAGATGGGTTCTTTGAGATGGGCTGCTGATATTCTGTTCTAATCATTGCCACCAAATGGAAAGTTTATAGGATTTCTGGAGAAACCTAACCAACTGCAACTAAAGGGCATGCTTTGTATTCATAGAAAATTAATGTCCCAATAAGATGACAATGAAACAGTGCAAGGAGCTCCGCTCTCATTGCTCAAGGAAATAGTAAGCAGACAGGACTGTTTTGCATAAAAGATAGCCACTGCTTTTTTATTGGTTATTCATGCTTGGGGGACTAAACACATTTAGATATGTCAGCAAGGCTCATATATTGGGGTCAAAACACCCCTACAGTGCATATCTATGCATCAGAGTTCCCTGAATGCACCATTGTTACGCCTATGTGTATAAAAGCTCCAGGCTACCTGTGGGCTGGTACCTGCAGTGTGAATGTGTGTGTGTGAGTGGATCCATTACTGTACCTCCCGTCCCCCCGTGAGATATATTTCATGACGTGTGTGGTTAGCAGTCTAGATGATGTATGTGTGCGTATTGCAGAGCTCTCCCTTGAGAATATGGTATGGTACCAATTTTACCAGGGCTCCTGCAGTTTATGGTGCTCTCCAGTGAGACGCTATGATAGTATTTGGTTCACTAGCCTGAGGTTGTATCAGGAATGGAGACGAGCTGCCAACCGGCCCTCTTAGGATGGGCAGTCTGTGCTATTTATGTGTATGTGTGTGTGTACATGTCTATGTAGTGCATTTGCTTCTCCTCCAGTACCTCCAGGACTCTAGTAAGTAGGCCAGGCGAGGGGAATCTCATTCCAGATGCCATTTAGAAACCAGCTAACAAGGTTGTAAATGAGCCTCACTAGTTTGCGCGCTTCTGTCCATGAGGGATGAATTACAGCAGCTCGCATTCTCCTAACCTGCCTTCTCCTCCCTCTGACTAAATGGCCGGGAACGGGCTCATTAGGACTTAGAATGGGAGGCTAAGAGCATGGGAAATGGCTGCTCTTAGGACTTGTCCCCTCATATCCAGCCAGAAGATTTCCGTAGTTCTGCTTCTCTGCCAAAACAACAGGCCCCGGGTGCCGCAAATTTTCACACTTTCTGAATTGTTTCCAGAATTTGTTATTTTGATGATAGGCGATGAAGCATTTTCTTTCACTAATTTACAGATGTCAAAACACCCCTGAAGTGCTTCTGAACAACATCCGGAAGGATGAACCCAATTGTCCTCGAAAGACCTTGATGAGAGCACAGCCATGAATAAGATACGACAGTAACGAAGAGTTTTACTCAACAAAGTTGTGATTTCAAAACAAATCTTCCCCTCCCTTCTGGTGACAGTGACCCAGAATGAGAACAGTACAGGGAAGTGTTTGCGTCAATTCTTGTTCCTGGGGGAGCCCCAGGACCCAGTTTTGAATACATAGTCTCAGAGGTGGCACTTCCTGTCCAGTACATCTGTTTCTGGTCACAGCTGATGGATGATTCCCCCGAAAGAGACGGCATATTCACAAACTCACTCTCTCTCTCTCTCGGTACTTCTCTGTCTTTTTTAAGCATCTGTGCTATCTGTGCCAGCTAAGTTTAGCTCACTGTACATGAAGTGAGGAGGTCAGACGCAGAAGCAAGTGGAGGCACTTGGCTAGGTCTGGGTGCTCCAACACTGTAAAAAATGTCCATCTTAATGTCTGTCTTTATCTCATATTGAGCCCTAGTAAAATTTCTTGAAATAAGGCAGATCACTCCACCAGTATTAAGAAAAGGACACTGAAGAAAATTCTTAAAGGTGATTTGCACTGGAAACAAGTGAAATGATCTCTCCCCCATTAGCACATTTGTTGACTTATTTTAAGAAAAACAAGGCTATGCACGTGCCTCATCACTGCCATAATGAAACCAGTCATATTGGAAACAGTTGTGTGCTTTATAACCCAGTAGTTTCATATTACCAAAGCTATTACAGATTACCAGTAATACCTGCATAATGCATATACAGCTGCAGTGATCTCTTAGTTACATCATTGTGATGGCCAGTGAGGGAAAAGTACTGACCTGCCTGGCTAATACCAGTAGAGTGATGAAGAAAATGAACAGAGACACGGAACCCATGGTCTTCAGATCCTTCAGGACCCCTGGTCTGGACAGAGAGAGAGAGAGAGAGAGAGAGAGAGAGAGAGAGAGAGAGGAGAGAGGGAGAGAGGTGAGCTTAGGAGAGCTATACATGTGATATTGCTGCAAATTTTGTATATTTATGTCACAATTTCCAGACTAAGAGTAACAAAGAAAACCGCTGAAGAAAAT
>CABFOQ010007929.1:26681-38523 GCA_900660455.1 Gephyroberyx darwinii
CCAGAATGTGACCGGCAAAGCATATGAGCAAGATCAGTGCCAATAGAAGGAATGCCATGCCAAAGGAAATCCCCAACACAGCAGTTCTGCAAAACACACACACACACACATTCATTACACTTCTCAGCACTTCTCTGCCCTCTGCAGTGCCATGCAGGGCAATAAATGTAATGAAGGTCTTAATGTATTCCACTTCAAACCTGCAATCCATTTATAGAGTACGGGCACGTATCAAAAGTCGATTGTACAGTAGTGCTTGATGAAATTAAGTTCATGTTTCAGGGAAAAAGGGGTTTCTAAAAGGAGCCACACAGCATGGCTGATTTAAGGACGGATGCCATAAAGGAGATGATGTCATGTCTAAATGGCGCGGGAGGGATGCTTGGTGAAAAGGGAGATAGAGAGAGAGAGAGGAAGAGAGGTGAATCAGAAAATCAATGGCCTCTCAGACGGTGGATTGCACCTTTGGCTCCCAGGAGTAGTGAATTACCATGACCATGAATTTCTCTCCTCGCCATTAAAGCTTTGATTCACTTGATCTATAATCACTAACATGAACACACTGCCCTTTCATCACTATCTGCTTCAAGCACTCCGCCTCCAGCTGATGTGACAGCTGGTGTCAAATAGCTTTTTTTCCCCAAATCAACCCGGTGCCGCTGTGTGTCCTAGTTTGAGTTTTCTGACGTTCCTTTTGCATATTTGGAAGAAGTCCCGAAAAGAAGACAGAATTATGGAAATGCACCGAGATGCACTCCAGCAGGCAGATGAAATGTAGGGGTGCAGACTTACTTGGGCAAGACCAGGACCTGCACGATGAAAATACAGCAGAATATGAGGCAGGCGCAGGTTACGTAGTACTTGAAGGCGGGTAAAGTCGTGCATCGGTACTGTTGAGAGAAGATGAGGGAAGCTAAGATGAGGTGCGACTTCAATGAGGGAGGAAACTGGTACGTTGCAGCAGCAAATAGCGACAGGATACAGCAAAGAAAAATAGAATATAATACAGAATATAGCAAATGGGGCTATATAAACATCTGTAACTGTCAATTCCAACACTAGTTACATAGAATGTGTGACTGAAAAGTATTACAGTATTATGAGGCTGTGCAAAGTAACAGAAAATGATTGCAGAATAAGTACGTGAAAATATACCACAATATGAAATGCATGCAGTATGAAGTAAGTAGAAAATGCTACAAAATCTCAATCTATATCCAATATACAACACATGAGAAGGACATCAGACTATGAGGAAAAGGTTGTTATGTAGGATGCATAACAGACGGTATATCCTCTTTGTCCAACAAGGTCGTACAGCCTTTTGAACCACTTCTGTTTCACCAAGGCCAGGTATAATTCAGGTACAATTTCCCTGGTGTGTTAACCGCGTCGGTGTGTTTCGCGTACGTGAGCCCACCTCTTTCTCCAGCGCCTTGTTGTGAAAGAACAATGAGATCCTCTGGATGTCCTCAGACTTGAGCCACTGCCTGGAGACACAAGGGAAGCAGATGAATTCAGACACACAAAAAATAGTTCTATATAGTACCAGAAAATGGCACCGTATACCTTTTGAGACTTAGACGTGTAGCAGAAATGTGTTATTCGCCCCAAATCAAAGCAGTGTTAAGGCGATAGGTGAGTGGGAAAAAGATTGCATCAGAAAGACTTACTTGTTTGTTAACATTCAAATGAACTAAGACTAAGAAAAATTTGAAACACTTTTCCACATATTATCAGTGGATAAAGTCAGAGTGAATACCCCTCCCTCCGATAAGCAACCGCTGTCAGTTTCCAGAGGGATTTGTACATTTTTTTGAAAAATTTGAATTTAATAAAAACAAAATTATGAAAGAATTAATTAAATTTGATGTTTTGCTTTTTTATTAAAAATACCTCTTACAATAGAAATGACATGATATTAAAAAAGGAGCGATATTTAAAAAAAACGGTCTAAATTACCAGCTATTTTTGTTGGGAAGCAGCATGTCAAGGTGACATTGGGGAAAAAAGGAGGTTTTGCAGTAAGATAAAGTTTTTCTTGAGCTAATGTTGTGCTTGGTGTACTTAATGCAGCTGCTATAAAAACATCTAAATGAACTATTTATAGTTGTTTTTCCATGTTTGTTTTGCATATTATATGAAACTACTGCAAAACATTAGCATGGCTCAAAATAGATGGCGGGATGAAGACCAGCAGCTCTGAGCCCTCGTCATTTGTCAGTCCTGGAATCCTCTCAGGCCCTTAGCTCATATTATGGGCTTGGATCGCTGCCTGCATCTTGCTCCGTCGCTCACAGGAACAATGGCACTACAGAGCTCTAAACCGTGCTAAACGTAACACTGAGGCTGTCATGACCCTGCCTCCGTGAGTGGTGTGAGTGGGTTTTTGTTTATTTTCCCAGCCTCTTTAGTATGTGTGACGGGTGCCTGGTGTGTTTTAGTTTTTGTCTGTCTATTCGTTTCCCCTCTCTCTACACACCGGATCTCCATTGAGAATCAGCGCACCTGCCATTCATCAACCAATCTCACCTCCCCTACAAGTACCCAGCACCAACACCAGTCTTCGCTGGATCATAAGCCTTACGGTTTGTTCCAGCTCTGGAGTTTTTGCCTGCACTAGTGCTTTTTCATGCCTGCCAATTTGTTTGTTCGCCTGCCTGTCTCGTCCTAACCTGTTTTCCTGTCTCCAGCATCTTCCGCCGCTCACCTGCCCGTCCGCCTCCAAGCCCGCCTGGTTATCCACTTCCTTCCCTTCGGATTCTATCTTCTAATAAACACTTTGTTTTTCACCCAAACTGCCTCACTGGTCTGTTCTGCATTTGGGTTCTCGACCGGAAGGTTACAGAGGCTGCTGTATTTAGAGTCTAAAATGATCTTCTGGCAGCGGGTGCTGGTGAATGCTCCATTGTAGTTCTGCTCGACCTTTGACACAGTTGATCACAGCATCTTACCATATCAGATCAGATATCAGATAGAGAGTCTGAGGTGACTGAGCATGATCTCGCTCTGTCTAGCGGTAGGTCAATAAGGTGATGTGGACATAGGGTGAGCGGCAGAAAGGGTACTGACTTCTGTGAGTTGATCCCGTCGATGGTGCGGATCATCCGCTCATTGAGCTCTTCTTCAAACCTCCTCCTCTGAGATTTGGATCTGGGATTAGAGGGGGAGAAATGCATTCAGACTTTAACACAGAAACAAAACAGGCTCTTCCAAACGAGGAAACCTTGTAAAGACAGCCAGCGCTGCTCCCGTCTTACCTCTCTCGTCTCTGGAAGTGGTACTGCCCCATTGGAACGTCCTGAAACAAGGCTCACATCATTAATGTCTAATATCTGTGTGTGTGAGTGTGTGTGTGTGGGAATTGCGTCTACTCACAGTGGTGTTGATCTTGCCGTTGTCGGTGGTCATACTGTCTCGGTGGTGGAGGTTGGCGAAGGGCTTGGCGGCGCCCCAGGACTCCAGGTAGCGGGTCATCCTGACAGAGGCCCTCATCTTCCCCCCGTCCAGAGAGGGTCGAGAGCGAACACCCAGGTGGGGGCTGTGCCTCTCCGTCTGGGACGACCGGCAGAACAGAGAAAGAGATTAATAACCATTTAGAACATCCATGCAGGAGTGGTTTTGCTGGTTGTAACAAAATTGTTCTGAAACACTGAAACGTCTGAAACGTCTCTCCCATGTCTCCATCATGCTAGTATTAGTTGGTGCATTGGAATAGTACCAAGTTTCTTTCTTTGTTTTTATCAAACAAAAAAATGACAACTTGACAAATACTAATCAATTCTTGAAAGACTTTTTCTTCCTTTTTCTTTCTTTTCTTGTGGATGTGTGTTTTTCAGGAAGCCTGTTTATCCGCCTCGATCCAGCCGATGGAAACATTTGCGTTTCATGTTTTGCAACATTTCAAAAGATTGTGTTAAATTTGCTTGACAGTGAGATAGAAAGAAAGCTAAAGTTATTCTTTCTTTTTTTAAAAGTTGCTTTGTGGACAAATCTCATGCCCAGCACTGCCCAATGAATCAATGAATTGAATGGAAAGACTTCAATATGCATGCACCATGTCAATATTCATGTAACACTTGAATTTGTACTCATATTTCCAAAAAGTCAACTTCGCAGGAACGGAGAAACATGGGTTGATGTCCGGGTGATGGAGATTTTTTTTTTCCATTTCATTTTACTATCCATTATGGATGGTTTGGCTGAGACCAAGGATCATAAAACAGAGTGACCATGCCAGTAACTATTCCATCCATTATGACTTGATAGAAATGATTGAACAAAATGTATTTGACTTGACAGTGTTGATATAGTAACACTGAGATTATGTAATCAGATTACAAAATAGCACAATGAGCCCAGGATACCTTTAAAAAGTATATTATTACACATTGCAATTGCTTTTGAGATTATTTCAAGAATCTTTTGAAATTTATGAAAAAGGGAATATTGCAATAGTGGTTCTGCCTCCACAACAGACCCGTAGTGACTGAAAGCCACATGCAGTTGACGGTCCACTCTAATTTGTTATCTGTAGTGTAAATATGACTATTTTACACACTCAGCGGGTGTTAAAAGGCGTGAAGTGCTTAGTTTAAGGACCAACGGTCACTTGACATCTCTTAACATCTCTGACCTGGTTGTCAATGTCAAGAGCTGCTTGAGCTACTTCAAATACTTTCATCAGGAATGGTACTGCTCTTGTGGTATTTTGCCACGTAGGCTGACAGCAATACTGCCTGTCAACAAGCCAGAGGGCAGCAAATGTGAGAGGAGTAAAAGGAGAAATTACTTCGAAGTTTTGATTTTGATTTGATTTGATCAAACTGGCATCTACGGGTATAATTTTCATTTTATGAAATCCAAACCGGAGTCATATCCTAAATATAAAAAAAAAAAAAAAATACTTGACAAGCTATGTGAAAGATGGATTTTTGCTGTTAACTAGCCAACAATTACGAGGATTAAGTGTTTTCCCGCTCGATTTTATTCTTGCCAGGGTAAAAAAGCCTCTGAAACAGCATTTAGACAGCGGGACACTAAAACTCTCCATTGAAACCCAGGATAATAATAATAATAATAATAAATGATGACAATGATGAGGAATGATGATGTCTAACCTTGGGGTTGATGACCAGGTACGTGACCACGCCATGTTCTTTCAGGTAGGAGTCCCTACTCTGTCCATCTCCAGGCTCCACCTTGTAGGAGCCTTTGAGATGCTCCAGCGTCACCGAGGAGATGTGGACCCTCCTGGAGGAAGAGGAAGAGGGAGAGGAGAGAGGAGAGGCAAGCAGGTTCCTTCAATAACCCTGTTATCTGCTTTCCAGCTCAATACCCAGACTAACCCAGGGAGATTGTGCTGCTTGATGTTTGTTTTATTTGCTTGCAGAGTCTTGACTGCTTGCTTTGGCCGCTGACGCAAGTCATTGATACATTATTGATATGTTGTTCCCCCTGCCACTCATTGTATTTGCTTTTGAGTTAGTACTTGCTGGAGCTCAGCCAATATGGGTTTTTGAAGACTGATACCAAGCGGCCAAATAATTGATATTTGATTTTTTTATTTGACCATTCCTCTGTTGACCAACTACTGTTGGCCAGCTCTACTGGAGCAGTTGGGGGTTAAAGGACTACCCCTTTGTGGGAGTTTGGCCCATGCTCTCATTGGAGCATGCTCACCGGACAGAAGTATATACAGTGAACCTTATGAATGCTGCACTAGGTTTAGGTTTAGGTCTCACCCTGGCACACCCCCTGCCTCCATGTGATTGGCCAGCGTGACGTCATGTGACCAGACGTCATACTGCCACTTCTGGAGGCCGATCACGCCGCACAAGACGTTCCCAGAATGCACCCCAACGCGCATGTTGATGTCAACTCCAGTCGCATCTCGGACCTTCCTGTGGAGATGAGACAAATATAGTGTAATGGATAATAACTGTGATGATGTGTGTGTGTTAGGGTTCGACCGATATGGGTGTTTGAAGGCTGATACCAATACTAGTATTTAAAAAAAAAAAATGTTTTAAATTAAGCTGGATTGAATTTTGACCATTTTCATGCCAAAAAAGTTAAGATTCAGTGTTTCCCTCAGAATTCTATTCTTGGCAGGGTGGAAACGCCTCTGAACCAAGAGACACTAAAACTCTCCGTTGCAACCCAACTCCTTAGCAGGCAGGTTAACCCACTTCACCTATTCAGTGGCAGGGAAACTCTGGGTTACATTACTGCCTTTGGATTATGAATGCATTTATAAATAAAATATTCACCAAATAAATGAATAATGAATAAAAAATAAAAATAAATTTCATTGCAGGTTGTTATGTAGCTGCACCAAGGGAGGAACCTCCATTATACTGGCGGTGGACGACACTGCCAATATCCGACATTTAATTAAGGGCCAGTATCAGCAAACCAATATATCAGTCTAGCCCTAGTGTGTAAGAGTGTGTGTGTGTGTGTGTTTATATGTGAGTGAGAGAGCGAGAGTAGCGGGGGTGTTGAAGGAGAAAATAGATTTTATTTTTATTTGTTTGTATTTATTATTTGTTCAGTCTGTGGGCTTATCACATCACATTCACACTGCGTTCGCTCCGGAGTCTGGCATTCCTTCTGCTCAATCAATTTGACAGACGTCTGTGTGTGTGTGTGTGCGTGTGTGTGTGTGTGTGTATATGTACATATGTGTGTGAGCTGGTATTTTACTTGATGGCCTCACACATATCCAAGCCCATCTTCACACAGTTCCTGGCGTGGTGAGGCAGAGACTCAGGCAGACCCGACACGCAGTAGTAACAATCTCCCAGAATCTTGATTCGCATGCACTCATTCTCCTAGAGAGAGAGAGAGAGAGGGCGAGAGAGGTAGCGAGAGAGTGGAGGGTAGAGAGAGAGAGAGAGGAGGGAGAAGTGGATGTATCATCACTGTTTTCACTCATATTTGCCCATCCATAATCATCAGTATCTATAGTAACGATTCATTATATGATTTTAAAACATATATAATATATGTGTCTGCGTGTGTGTGTGTGTGTGTGTGTGTTGGGTCATGATGCTCTCTCTCTCTCTCTCTCTTGCTCTTTCTCACCTCCAAACAACCCTCACACACACACACACTTCCATCAAGTCCACCATCGTACACCCACACACAAGAACATGCGTGCTCTCATTTCACATGTGGGATGTGCAGCAGCTCATCGTCGGGCCGCAGGTTATATAACAGCAGCAGCATCAGCATGGGGTGGGGGGTGGGGGGCAGAGATGCCGGACAGAAAGCCGAGAGAGCCCTGACTCAACCATGAGCACCGGATAGGAGAATACCCACGAGAGCACAACATACACTCGGACCATCCCACACTGTTACGACCTGCAGGCCTCAACACACACACACACAAAGCTTTGGGGAAAGTATGTAGGCCGGCAGTGGCCGAGAAGAAGAAAAAAAGTTGACTTTGTGATTTACGACATCGGGGATATGAGGTGGTAACATGTGCACACAAGATCGACCTCATTCCCTTATTTAGTCTAACCCTCACTTTATGCATGCCATTTCATAGTTGGTGATGAACAACTGAATAAACACTGATAAAGATATACTTTTGATGCTTTTGATAAATGGAGAGATTTGTAAATCCAGTTTTACCTCAGATACCAAGGGATGAGTTATCAAGGCATTGCCTGTTGACAGTGCTTGTGATGTCAAATGTTATAGTTAGTAAGAAAGAACCGATAAGGATACTGAGGGCTAATACCAATATCTATCAATATCAAATATCATAGCAACAATATGCAGACTTGAAGGATATTATAGACTATAACGGAAAAAGGAAGCAGTTCTATGGCAAAAATAAGTAAATCAAATTTTCTGGCTAGTTGAAAAGAACATACTAAAAACAACTTCAATGCATTTCGGCCATGCTATGGCCTTTAACGGGGAGTAGCACACCAAATTATGTTTTTGATATGTTCTTTTGAACTATCCATGAAATAAAGACTGCCTTGGAACCCCAAACCAAAGAGCATCTTTAACAAATGCTTCCGCACCCCAAAACCCAATGGAGCCAATCTATCCCATCTTCATAGAAAGGCTTTATAAAGGATTTATAACGGTCAACAATAAAAGTTCTCCAACACGACATGGTGCAGCTGCACTGGGTCTATATACAGTATTAACCTATAACCTGCACACATTTGCACACTTTTAATGCAACTACAGCACATTATATATTTTCTCACACAATAGCATGTCATGCACACAAGCTACTACTGTATGTATTTGTATGGCGGTTTTGCACTGTTTTCAGCTAAAGCAGTTTCCATGTGTATGAAATGTGCTACGCTGGACGTCTGTGTTACCTTTGCGATCTGGTCAAACTTGCCGAAGAGTTCATTCAACATATGCACGAGTTCGCCCGGAGAGCAGTCACTGGCCAGCCTGGTGAAGCCCACTATGTCAGCATACAGGATACTGGGAAACGAGACAAATAACACGCATGGGCAATGTCATTGAGCATATTGATGTATTACCTACCATTTCATGATAAAAATGGGCTGATTTTTTCCAGTGATATTTTTAACAACGCATTATTAATGGTTTGGCTTGGTCACAGGATCAAGAAACATTTCCTTGGGACAATGGCAAAATGCAGACGAAAGACTGGAGATATTAACAGGATACCAATGATAATTCACTTTGGGTTTAATATTAACGCTTTTTGTTTAACCTATAGTGGGCTTTCCGGTGGCATAGCACACCCCCTAGTGGCCATTTTATTGGAGGCGCTCAGCTGATTGTCTTTCTACACGTACAACTTGCCGTTGAATTGAAGAGTTTAATTTCTGTGCTGTTTTTGAGTGGGAACTGATACATCTGATTGTTTTTATGTTCAAATAATAATAACAACCTTCTGTCAGCTAACTCTCACTGTCTTTTAAACACATCTTTTTAGCACACTAGCTAACGTATCTAGTAGGACCTAGCGTTAGCAGTGGCTAGTAGTCACATGTTAACATGAAGTAAATTAGCCTGCTGGCAAGTTAGCTAGCTAACAGTTCAAGTTCAGGTTCAGGTTAACTGAGCTGACTTTTCTCGAGCTCCAACTCAAGAGACTTTCGGAGAGTTTGCTGGTATTTTTCTAGCCTCGTTGTTACTGCATACACAGTATTTAGCCATTATTTGTGCACAGCCACAGCCAGACCTCCGTGGTGGCTCAGCCGTGGGTTGCTAGGAGATTTGTGACGCAACAGCAAAGCCTCCATGGGTGTCTGGGTATTTCCCAAAGAAAAGCAACGACCTTATATCCTGCATTTGAATAGACTTGCAAACACAAAGACAGCCCCCGTAACACACAATCTGCTTCTCAACACCAAGCGCCAATTATTAGCTGGGCACTTGATAATGGATGTATTGGATTGTTTGGCTGTCCAATAAAAGTCCAGTGTGGGAGGAGCCACCCGTCCTTGGGTATCAATTCTGTGCTCTGGCGAGATCACCCTCCATCATGAGATAGACTCCATGAGGAAATGTTATTATTAGAAGGATCATGGCCGGATCAACATGAAGCCACACACACACACACATACAGTACATGCACAACACACACACACCTGAGCCCCACTTCATGCCAGGAACACAATGATACTGTTTTTCCCGTAAAGCTCCACTATGATGGAAAAGGGGTTTTAGAGGGCATCCCGTGGAGAGACTCTCACCTAAAGCCTGGATTTGTCTACTATGCTCTCCGTCTGTGAGCTCTCTCCCCCCTCAGACAATATACAGAAGGATGTCATTGAGAATACAGGACGTGCCCTCCTTTTCATTTAGCAACGTGACCCCAGAGTACACTAAAGGTGGATTAGCTCCATACTGAATTTGGCCACTGTAGATGAAAATGCAGAAGATGAGATATAGGGAAAGGAAAGGAAAGGAAAGGAAAGGAAAGGAGAAAACAGGAGATGCGAGTAGAGGACAAAGGATGAGCTATGATGAGAGGAGGACAGGAGCCATCAAAATGTGAGAATGCATGGAGGGGAGAGGAGAAAAGAGGACGAGACAGATGACCAATTACGAGGAGGAGGATTGGAAGATAGGAGCAATCAAGAGGTTAGAGCGGACTAGAGATGAAAATAATAACCCTTATTATAGGAAATTACTGATATAGTGAGGGCCGCCGCCGAACAAAGTTAACTGGAGTGTAATTTACCTGACATTGGTGTGCCGCTGCACATAGAGGTTGTGGAAGTTGTTGGTGTTCTCGGCTCGGCCAAAATTTGGTCCCTGCAGCCTCTGGATGATCTCGGCTTTCATCACTCTGGCTATATGGGCTGGCAGTAGGGATAGCAGTAAGCGCTCCTGGAGGGATTGATAGAGGAGGAGACAGAGGGATCAAAGGGAGGATGATGGAGAGGCACAGGGACAATATTTTGTTTTTAACCCGGCTGCTCAAGAAAGCTTTGTAAACGTCATAAATCATTTAGAAACCCTTAATAAGCTTGTACTTGCTCGTCTGGAAGCTGCCAAAATCAAAAATAAATAAATAAAAGGGAAAATTAAATAGGGAAGTAAATAAATAGGGGAATTAATACAAAGGTAAATAAATACAGAAGCAAATTAAACAGACATGTCAATTTATGTCAGATTTTATCAATTAATTAATGCCTACATTTATTTTTAATATTATTTTTGGTACATTTAATGGCATATGAATTTATTTATAGGTCATTTATTTTTGATTTTGGCAGCTTCCGTCCTCCATACACTTTATGCTCGCTCCCATATTAAATGGGTTACTGCTTTCACTTTTTGATTTCACCGTCTGTGCAAACCCAGATTCAATATCACACATTATCGGTATAGCTTGGTGCCAAGTCAAAAAAAAAAAAAAAAGGCAGCGAGCAGTACTTCCTATTGGGATCATTATTTCTTTCTTCTTTTCCCTGTAATAGAAGTTTCATACTTTTCCAGGACTGAGCACAAGGACACAGAGAGGAGTAGAGAACAGCAGTGGAGGCAGAGGAATTGTGTTCGCTTTGAAATACACAGAGAAATGCTACCGGGCAGGTTTTGGTTTTGGTTTCAGATGCTTTAAAGGAAAACTCCACCCTCTGAGACCCTGTTACTGTAGATATTAATCGGTCATCCACTTCTACTTGTGATTTCTCACATTTCCCAGAATGCCTTTTGACAAGCCCCAGAGAAACGAAGTGAACTTGTTGCTTTCAATCGAAGCTAGGTGTATGGGCATATAAATAAAGCTAGCTAGCCAACTAGTTTGTGAACATTGGGGTGTGGCTATGATTGTGGCCACGCCCCTTACTCAAAATGCAACATGTCTTATGGCTGCATTGCATTCTGGTCTATCGAGGTTGCTGACAGAGAAACTAGTACCTCTGCCTCTTCTACGATGGATTTCTCCCTGCATGTACGATAATTGAGTTTCTAGAAAGAAGCCCCATGCTCTTTGATTCTGAGGGACTGAAACCAAAACCTGACGTTTACCGTTGCTGTTTTAGATTGTTGAAATATTTTTTGCTATCAAACTCCGTTGTAGCTGCTGCTGGAAATATCCTGACATGTTTTGTAACATTGTTAAAGTGTTTTAGTGCAATTTTTCCCTTTAATTTGGAGCCATACGCTGTGGGTGGGGGTTTGTTTGAGAAAGGGTGATTTTGGGATGTGTGACGGTGTGTGTGTGTGTGTTTATGTGTGGGTGCGTGGGTATGTGTGTGTGTGTTAGAGTGAGCGAATAGCTGCCTGAGGGGGTGTGACTCATAAATGCAGCTCACAGCAGAGAGGGTCATTATATTGTTCACACACCACAGGCTCATTTCCTAAAAGACAG